>SNQN01006053.1:6058-40838 GCA_008642245.1 Bassia scoparia | reverse complement strand
ATAGCTGCGAAACAAATCAGTTAACCTTGCACTGAAGGTGTACGATTCGCAGGCATTCCTCCACCAAAAAAATCACCGTACAAGTTATCAAAGGGAAAACGCGAAGTAAAACCCCAGTAAACACTGGAGTGGACGTTCGCAAGTCCCCAATGATGAAAGCATAAGAATTTGACTAATGTGTTAGGAAACTTACAGCCGTCCTTGTTCTTTTCTTTAAGGCTGCGATACCTGCCTCCGCAGCAATGCGCATCGTAGTCTTTCTGTTCCATCTTGCCTTTTTGAATGTCAGGCAGTCTTTTGTAAGCAGCCTCTGCAAAAGCAAGCAAATTAAAGGGTAATAACAGCGAATACATGGAAGTTCGAACATAAAGAAAATGCGAGCACCTCTTTCCGCCCTATGCCAGTCCATTACGAGAACCATAAGGAAGTTTTTGTAACAAAAAACTCGTAAAAGAAGCCAGTATTGGAAGATGATCCTTGGTTGTTCCATCACCAGGACCACAGGCTCGAGGTGAAGTATTTCATTTGCTTCTCCTCGTTGTCAGTAAGGTCCCAATCATAGTCTTTACCGAATTGGGAGGTCCTTGTCCAGGCAGCAAAATTTTACTCTCCTTCGTTTCCTCGGCGGACGAAGGAAGAAGAAGTCTGTTTTCCAACGTTTGAACTTATTTGCTTGTGAAGGCTGTCATGAAGCCTTTCACGATTCGCCAACTGATACCACATAAAGGCATTTATTGTTCTTTGCTCAAGGGTGTGCATTCGCACAAAGACACGAACCGATGGGAACCCTCTCGCCTTGCAAGTGGCGAGTACCCCAGAATATGAACCCATGAGTTGCGGTGTCAACTGCGACAAGCGATTCCATAGGCAGCCAAAAGATAGTGAAATAATCGTCTAACCGGGCACCTCAATCCAAGGTCCACTACATCCTTGGTAAATGGCGAAGCTGGCTTCAGGTGCATCCACGATGCGATCCCCCTTTTTGGGAAATTATTGTTCAAGGCCTTGCCCTCGATTCCTAACCATAGTATATAAGCGGCCTTGTCGCGGGTCAATTCTGCGAAATCCAACCCTCACGAACCTTAAAGATTCGGAGTTGGGTAGCGTGCGAGGTTGCAGGAACTGGACAGTACGTTCGGGGTTCTGCAACAAAGACATCCTTCCGTCGATTCGTCCGAAGGTTAAAAGTCTCAGTATTAATGTCATCGGTCATCATCATATGCGAGTAGAGGTCTTCTCCAGATCTATTTTGCCTACTACTAATGCCTGGAACCAAGTGGTCTGTTTCACCCTTGGCATGTTAAAATCCTGCACCAAGGAGAGAGTGTTGGATGGATATTTATTCAGAGGAGTTCGCATGGTCGATATTGGGGAATCGAAGACCCTGGTCTCACAGATCCTGGTGATGTTGGCCTGCGCTCCCCGAACCCCCAACTCCGACTTATTAGGGGCTTGTGACGAAGACGAAGCCATTTTAATTACTTTGTAAAAAAGAATAGAAAAATCAAAACTTCAAAGAAAAAATATACCTTGAGTTGACGAACCGAAGAATGAGGTCGAAGGAAACAAAGTCGAGAGAATCTAAAAAGCTTGAGAACTGCGAACCTCAACGCGAATCTAGAAGCTTCAATTGAGCCGAAGAAGAGAGAGAAAATCCTTAAGGAAATTCTAAAGAGAGAGAGAGTTAATTTCAGAAGATAAATGTCTTTCACCACCTTTTATCTCTCCTCCCTACCCCCTATTATAGCATAATTAGGGTTGTGGCTTGAATTTCGAAAATTCGAATTTGGGTTTCGGCGCGAAACCCAAATCAGCTACAGAAAGCCCAGTGCTTTGGGGCCTGTTTGAAGCCCAATTCGAAGTCCTTGATGGATTTGGTGCTGATTGGACTATACCCAAATGATCCTTTGGCTTTAGGTTCCAATGATCAGATGCCAGAATTTGCATCAAATATCAAGAAATGAAATGTTACCGCAGACTGTGCTCAAATTCCCAGAAGTGGTGAAACAATTCAAACCATGGCACAACTTCTCGAGGAATGGAAATTACTAGCATTGTCAAAGCAGTGCACGAAAATCGAGAATGAATGTACTCGGTGCAAGGCACGAAAATCGAAAAATCCTCAAGATTCGGGAAAGCACTCGTACTCAATTTTAAGTAATGAATATCACGATCAAAACCTTCCAAATACAAGCGTATAAGCATTTGAGGGGCAAATGATGTGCACATGAAGCCACGTGTCACGTTTTGCTGACATAGAAATCGACGTGGCACAGATTTCTGTGACAGGTGTCATTGAGATGAAGTGGCGATGAATCTGTGTATTTTCACGAGGACTGCGTCGAATACCGTAAAGAAAACAAGTTTAAGCAAGCCAAAACAGGTAAACGAAGCATAGATGGTGACAAGTGTCACACATCCAGCCCTCAGAGGTAAGCAAAAGCCTATAAATACCTTGAGGAGACACCATTCTACACTTTACATATATACATTTGAGACATTTTACTCGTTAACTTAAGCAAGATAGGCGTTTATCTCTCTAACTTCTCTTACATAGCTTAGCATTTATTACTTTCCTCCTTTCTTTAACTTACTTAGGCATCGGAGGGGAGATAATCCGAAACGGATTATTCTCCTTCTTGCAGGTGCTAAGGCGACCGAGGAACTTGAAGTGCCAAGCCATTCCGAGGTGCACAAGCCAAGATCAGTTCTCTAGAAGTAGCATAGAAGGGAAGCTCCACCATCTCTCAACCCTGAAGCAGAGGAAAATATTGTAGGCTGCCAAGCGGAAACTTGCTACAACAAGCCCGACCTAGGATGGGTGGCAGGCCCACGCCCAGGGCCCATGGATTTTATTATTCAATTATTCCTGTTAAAAAAAAACTAAATACAAAGGCATCTTCTCATCCCGCAATGCGCAATCAATCCTTCAAACTTTTCCAAAAACACTTAACAAGTCATCAGATCCGCACACAAGCAAGGAATCAATATCTTTCCAATAATTCCTCATTTCACGCATATTCTTTCTAATATCATATTCTCTCATTTCCAAAAATTTCCACCAAATTTAACAATCTTTCACACCTCACAGTTCATAAAGAAAAAACTAGCAATTCATCTAAAAAAAAGCTTAATTCGAGTAAATTCTGTTTGTTCGAAATTTAGATTTTTTATAGAATTAATATTTGTATTTTTTTGAATTTTTCTATATGATTTTGAGTTAAATTGTCTGGTTTTTGTTGAGATTTTTAATTTTTAGATATTAGATTAATTCATATTACCTTGAATTATTGTGATTTGTAATTGATTAGAATTTTATAATGTTCCAAATTATTTTGTGATTGCGAGTGTCTTGTTAATATTACTTGTAGTCTAATTGCAAATTTTCTGAAGTATATTGGTACCAGTGTGACCCTCACACTTAGTTCTTAATTTTATTTTTATTTTGGCAGATTTTGTGATTTTGCATACTTCAATTTGTTGCCAATATTTTAGTAACAAGGAAAAGACGTCTGATGTATTAGTGAATCATATGACAAAAATAGTACACCCACTTTGTAGAGGATAAGTACACTAATTTTCATAATTGTCCAATATCAATGGAGATACAATTATAAAAATGAAAGAAGTTATATAATACTATTTTCGTCTATGTACATCTCATCACATTGGCTGATTTTGAAAGCTTAGGCCCATGTTTTGAAGTTCCCCAGGCCCCAAATTAGTCAGGAAACGCCCCTGAACTCAAGCGGTCCCATAAACAACGATTCAGGCCAATGGAAATGGTGGATGATACATCGCGGAAATAAGGTTTTCGGAGCGATTTTTGTATGAAAGAGTAAAAAACTTTGGTTATTTCCTAAAACATAATACGCCACGTAAAATTTTGCTAAACTAACAGATATGATTATGCTTTTTAATGAACTTTTTTCCTTTCTGACTTCTAGTCGCAAAAATGGGCATTAGTGGCACAACATTCGTCGTTTGGGGTTGAAACTTTGCAGGGGTTCATCCCCATGACCCTTAAGGGTGGAAGGGGTGGGAAGAAATATTTAGTTAAATTCGAACCGGTCGCTTTCTATGGGCAAAAACAGTCGTTCCAATTGTGGGAATGGGTGGTCCTTGTTAATTTTTTGTTTTGTTTTGTTATTTTTTCATAAAATCATAAAATGAGTATGGAGTATATAATAAATGTAAATACGAATTGAAAAAATATTAAAATTATATGAAAAAATTTCACTAAATAAATTTGTATGGTAATTTATGATTTCCAATGAAATATTTTAATTTCATATTATAAAAAGTTTATTTATTTTATACATTAGTTAACTCTATGCACATTCCTAGGGCCACATGAATAAGGAAAAACCCTATAATACTAGTATATTTTTTTTTCAAAACATCTATAAAACGGCTTGAGTCTTTAACCATGTATATGCACAATTTTTTAAAGTGATAACTAATTTAAAATGAAATTATCGACTGCATTTTTTTCCTAAATAATTTGAATTATTTGTTTTTTAAGTTTTTTTTTTCTTTTGCAACAATTAGCACTAGGCTTTACCTCATATATATGAACAAGAACCAGAACCATAATTGGATGCACAATGGTAGTATCAATGAACTATTTTTTAGCGCAAGGAGCTAGCTTAAAATTTAAATGAATTTGATACTCCATAGGAGTAAATACTTAAGATTTCATGTTGTACGTTTGTGTTAGTACTTTGTTAAGCACGTTGACGCATACCTTGCACTCCAAACAATAGTTACTGTTTTTCACACCTTATTAAAAATGGCTATTTTATTCACTCATACATATAGTCGGTGTTATTACCTCGATTTTGTTTTAATTATTATGAAAAAAATTGTTTAAAAATATTTTGAAGACAAATCTTAAGTACGTTTGTATTGATTTTTCACTTTTTTTTCGAAACATGTCATACCTATCACTGATTAGACAACTCACTACTAATTAATAAAAACATTTTAAAAATGAGTATAATCAAATTAAATGAAATATAATTTATCAATTGTTCCCAGCTACAATTATATTAACGAGCGTAGTTAATCAAGCCTAGAATATGTTAATCATATAACTAATAACCCGTTATATAGTTATACTTGGTAGTGCACATAACTATACTAATGGAATTGGCGCTAACATATGAGTTGACGGTTGGGGTTGGTTAAAAGGGGGGGGCTTTTGACCTTTGAAAGAAACTTGCATCCTTGGTATATAAGTTAGAGAGATGCATGTTGGAGTATAAACAACGACATTGGATTTGTTTGTTTGAATTGGGTGATGTAATCTAAGGTTCATTCATTGATGATGATTTGGGAGCTAAAGCCGTGTGTGTTGCTTTGACATTTTTCGTTTCTACTTTCTAAGTACAATGTATATTGTATACGACTTTATTATGTTAGTACCTATTAATATTACAATTTAAGTCAGTAATCAACACAGTCAATAATGGATAATCTATTCAAAAATTTTACCTATGTTCCATCAAGATGAAACACTTTACCTCAATGTCTAATCAAGATGTATCAGTTGAGATTTCTAACTTAGAATTGAGAGATTGCATTTCGATTCGAACACTTGGAATGCTAATCAAGAATAATAGTTATGAGTTAAGAGCGACTTGCCCTAACCTCGCTTACAGTTGTGTGAGATAACTAGTTAATTATTCATAAAACATTTTTTCTAAATAAAAATTCCTATGTGAAAAAATCTAATTAATCAAGTTAAATTATACTAGGTTGAAAAAGACGGACTTATGGGTTATCAATGTACACATAAAAAAATAAAAAACGCGGTTAAAGTTATAAAATGAATATTATCGCTTTCTAAATGGTTTATACAATCATTTTTTAATATAAAACTTAGACGATGAGACTCATTTTCACGACGAGCAAACTATATTCGACAAATTAACATACTTTTAGCTGGACAAAGGAACTCCCATACATGAACATTGAACTAATATCGCTTGTTCAATTACCACCGTGGTACAAAGCTATAAAATGGCGTTAACGGCGGGTGGAGGTGGGGCAAAGTTGATATCGGATCCCATATGATTGGTCCGTTAAAAGGTAGTAACTAGTAAATAATAATAAAAATTAATGAGTAGGAAAAGGACGCATCCAGGAGATTAGTCGTTGTCATTAGAAGAAGTGGGGACCCACACATGATATCCACCGTCCGAACCCACCACACGACCGCCCTATCCATCGGAAGCGCACCTTTTATTCTGCTTTCTTTTCAGCACCACAAATTAAACACCCTTCCCTATAAGGCTATAAACCCTATTATCAATTACAGTGTATTCGGTTCTGTTTCTCACGGTCCACTCTTTTCTTATTTGACACGTGTCGTATTCACAACCAGTCCCACCCTCAGCAGTTCTTGATTCCGATTCCCTTCTGACGGCTTCTCTTTGCCGCCTGTTTTCGATCTTATCTTTGTTTCCCATCATTCTAACTTATTTCACTCCTTTTTCTTTTTTAACCACTCTATTCTAGACTCTTAAGATCCGTTTTATATTAACCGAAATCAACTAATACAGCATGAACTGAACTGAATATTTTATGAAGAGAAAAATTGGGGTAAGAACTGAACTGAATGAAACTGGACAGATAAATTGAACTAACTAAACATGCCCCTAGTCAGTTTCATAATTTACTCTTGTATGAGTAATTTCCATGGATATAGTTTACTATCTGCCAAAACCACTTTGTTATGTCTCATTCTCATTATCTCATTACACTTTGTTTATTAGTCCATCCCAAAGAATACAAATACATATTTATTCTATCATTTCCGTTTCTTACTTCTATATTTCATTTACACATGCTTTTCGATATTTTTTCGAGAGGGAATTAAATAGAGATTTAGAGGTGAGGAATGGGATTTGGAGCAGTGACTTCAATTTTCACCTTTGATCTTTTAAGTCAGATTTGATTCTCAATATCCTCCCTTTGTAAATATAACTCGCCCTTGTGGCTCATTCGCACCAAAAAAAAATAGAGATTTAGAGGAGGTAAAACTAAATTAAAATGAATTGTTTAAATTATGAAAAAGGAAAATTAAGAATGAGTGAATAATAAGCCAAAGTAACTAAACATGCCCTAGAGGGCTAGAGGGAAAAAAAATTAAAGTGTACATGTAAAAGATCAGAGTGACAAAGAAAGTTTATATTTACTGAAAATAAGTTGAAGTGTAGCAGGGTATCGTATCTACATTGAGTAAAAAAAATGTAGCAAGGTGTATATTTCTTAGGAAAAGTAAATGGAGCCATAAGAATTGTTATAAGAAGCTAAAAGTGAAATAATATGCAATAATTGATTATTTATTACATCAATTAGGTGTATGAGTTTGTCTTAATTTACAAACTTATTTCTTATTTAGGTTCAACAATTTTTTAACCTACTAAACATCACTAGGGATCGTTTGTTCATTAGAGAAGTAAAAAAATTCCATGATTTTCCATTTTTTTAAAAAAAATTTGACAAGCATGATTTTCTATATAATTCCATCAGTTATTTCATGAGAATTTCAAAATTTATCTTGGTTAAAAATGAGGAGAATTTAATTTTCCCACATTCAGATTATAACTTACCAAGGCGGACGTGGTAGGTACATTCCCCATGTTTTGTGAAAAAGTCAAAATTCCCATGAATTTCTTGCTTCCGTTTCTCCTTTATGTGTTAACCAAACAAATAAAGACTAAAGTGAAAATTTATGTTAAATTTTGAGTGTCCATAGAAATTTTTGGCAAGCAAAACGACGCATGTTGTACCACAAATATGGAAAGCCTTACATAAAAAAAAGCTCATCTGATGAGTTTACTCCAAAAATTTGCATTGCATGTTGTGCATTTATTTTTCCCTTCACCCCAAAGTTTACCACATGAAATCCTCGAATTATATAACTTCAATTGGATGAGTTTACTCCAAAAGTCTCCAAACTAGGAAAGTTTTCCAACTTCAACTAACGAATGGAATGAAACAATTAAGATATGAATTTGAAAATTAAAGTATGCAAGACACATTATGCCAAGTGTATGTTAATAAGTTAAGTTGTTGTAAGTTTTGTTTTCTTGTTTACGCAAAAAACAAGAGAATGTTTGTGAACAATTGGACATACATGTAGTAGGACAAATCTATTCGATCAGTCCCCAAAAACAACTATCTTTGTGTCGTAAAAGTTCTCAGTGTATCATTACTTGATCTGACTGCCTTATTGTAAGCCTCCTCAAATTCAACAACTATTCCATTATTTCATCCGTTGTACGTTAGTTTATCAACGATTTGAATGTTGCTCATCTTTTGAATAAATACGACTAGGACCAATTATATGATAACAGATAACTTTGTTCGAACCAGTCCTATTGAATCTATCGTAGTATCGATCGCGATCTTGCTAATTTAATAAACGTCTTCATCATTAGGTAGAGAACGTTAAATTACTACCGTCGTATATATTACTAGATATTCGTATTAAAGCATTAAAAATTTCCAAAGAATTTGCAATCGATTTGCATATATACAGCTACCATAAATTATTGACGAAGAACATGATCGATTTAGTGTGCATGACTACCCAAGTTCTATTAGGTTATGTTTCTTTGGATTTTTAATAAATACATCCGTTCAGTTTAATGTTAATTAATTCAGTTCATGTCAATTTCAATTCGGTTAATTCAATTAAGTTCAATCCAAAAAATTAGAGTTTTTAATTGTGCTCTTAATTCTTATCAATTCAAACCATCATTAAAAATTTAAATTGGCTTTTTTTTTTTTCCTTTGACAGTCTTATGTTAACTTTACAACAAAGAAAACAACAACTGGATTCGAACTTGACATATACTGCTAAATAAAAAACAAAAAAGAAGTACGTTACAACGTACTTGTTGAATGTGAGAAAGAAGTAGTGCAAGCAACTAGCATGCAAGAGATAACATTATATCGGTAAGTACTTAATTAAAGAAATAATAATATCCAAGTTATAAATTAATGTAGATTAGATTAGATGGGTTTAATCTTGATTATTATTTGAATTGAGCCACGGCCGATCAAGTGACAAGTCATGCATACAGCGTTACAGACCATCTTTGCTTTGATTATTCACCATGCGACGACTATTGTAGCTAACGGTTCCAATTGCCACCGTTAAAAACAGATGGAAGATCGGCCCGGGTGATGAGTATACATAAACTAATACGTAAATGTAAACTAACTACTCGTATATATGGGGCGTAGACTCGCTAGGGTGTCAGTTGGGTTATACGATAATTTTGATTTGAACTTAAAAGGTTCGATTCAATTTACTCGATCGGTTGCAGAGTTTGGCATCTGTTTGTTTTGTGATACCAATTCATTCCAATCCGTAGTTAAATCAAAACATTTTGTTTCTAATCAAATCGCGTCTTGGCATTTGTGACGAAACAAAACCAATTATCAAACTGAAATATTTCACATTAATGTGGTAAACGCCAACGAGCGATTGAGTTCAAGTTACTCCGAAAGCCGGACTTGATTTAAATGTAATTTTATCATAATGAAATCTGTTTTCGAGTTAATTATTTGTATATTCCTAACAATATTATCAAAACTTATTCATATTTTTTTTTGATCCCCATTGTCCTAATAGTTTTATCCTGATCGCTCTCATTACTTTAGTTGGCATGGCATGGTTGTTATACATGCATCAATGTATCAATTATATAATAAGTTAATAATCGTACTCTATATCACACAATTCACATGCATGATGATCCCCAATTGGCTACATATGACACATTGTATAATGGTATCCAATTATAGCAAAACTTCAACTTATAAGATCAACGATCATACGATGTTAGTTTAAGAAACGGGAGTATTTCGAAGGGATAGATTGATTTCAATAAAAAGGAAGGACGACAATAATGAGCCATGTTGCTTTTTTTATGGCGTTTTGATTTCAAACTTTCAACCTTCCGTATTTTACCTTCAAGGCCACGGTTGCTGCCTCTGAGATCGGTCAAATACCCACTTTAATGCCTTTTTAATTTATTTGCATTTTCGTTTGGTTGTATTATTTCACTTCGTTTATTATAGACAAAAGATAGCAAGCGTTTTAAGTATAGATCTTTATAATTAGACAAAGTTTAAAATAAAACGAACTCACGTTACGTTAGATTATTGAAAAAACAAAATTGATAAATTTACACTAAAATCGTCTATTCATGCAAGCAATAGTGGACACAAACATATATACACTAAGTTTTGTTTGTTTATTTCAGTTTATATTACGGAGTATTTAAGTTTTATTTTAACTTAATTGCCATCTCTCATAAACAATTCGCCTTCAGTTTTAGTTTAGGTCTTTTTAGCAAATGTAAATAACATCTTGCTTATGATCATGTTTTAACATTAGTTAACATTTAATATAGTTTTTATAATAATTCAAATCTTGAGATACATATATACCAAAATTATGTTAACGGTGCAACTAATTATAAAATATATTCTTTCCTCCATGTAAAATATTTGCTACATTTTCTGCATTTGAAAAAAAATAATTTCAATTTTAATTTTATATTTAGTAGTATTCTCAACATTTTTTCTAGTAATAAATAATAATCCAGATTGTATAATTTGTACTCGTATGCATTGACTAAGTAGTTGATGAGAGTGGAGAGACATGCATGTTTTTGTCTTTAATTGTCCAAATTTAAGTCATTCCAACGGTCATTGTTTGTATTTTTGGGTTTTAAATAAACAGATACCGCAACCGGCCTGAATTTTAATTGTTGTTAGTAATGAGCAATGACTATGAGTTCATGTATACCAAGTTAACCGATTGACAAGTCACATTTCTATTTTTACACTTACTAGTACTATGGTACCAAGAGTATGAAAATTTTCTTTATGTTTTTGTTCCCAAATATTCAGAGCTCTTCCAAGGTGGCCGTTACTTGTTTTTTAAGGAAGTAAAAATAAATTATCTCGTTGACCTCGTATTGTCATATGTAAAAGTTAATGGATTGAAAATACGATCTTGCTATTTAAAAGTCGATAGGAATTTCGAAGAGTAAGTGAAAGTGCTAACACGTTGTTTAGGCTTTTGAAGAGATTCTCGGTACTTATTTGCTTTTATTATGAAATTGTTCAGAGTTTATATCTATTATATTTTATCTATCGGACTCTGAAATTTCTTTTTTATATCCGATCTTCATGTGATGTATGTCTTAATTCTACCGATATTTTTATTACTGTATTAAATCCGACAAATAATTTGCTTAAAATGTCCACCCTGAGCCTTACTTCCAAAAACCCTAGCTATGAAATCCGAATGTAATCTACATAATTATGTTGATTATAATTTTATAGTTTAATTTAAATCTTTCTAATTTTGTTTCTAAAATGCGGTCACTTTTAGGTTGCGGGATTGAAGTGATTCAAAAGAAGAATCACTAAGAATGTCAAAAAACTACTAATAATGCCAATTATACCAACATATCTCAGAGTGAATAAAGAAGAGAGATGTAGTGCCAGTTCAATTTACTCTTCACCTTATTACTGCCACATATACTGAATTTGACTATTAAGCAATTAAGCAAATGCGGGCATTTGAATGTGACTAAATCCAAATTATATTTAAATCACACAAAAAAACAAATCCATACAAATGCAAGTAGGCTACTAGGATAAAAAAAGGTGAAAAGATATATAACGACTCCTTGCCGTACTGAGGACGTAAGCTTCTCATTACGTGACAATGCATTGTTACACAACATGATCATATACTTTAAAACAAGTCGAATAAACTACTGTAGTCTATTTCCATCTTTTAAAAAGAATAGAAACACTTGGCAAGTAGCGATAATCATAATAATACATGTTATCATATGGAGAAAACTGAGAAGAATACTCAAATTACCGGTTAAACTCTCCTCATTCTGATGAATAATAATGAAAAACACAATTACTTAATATACACATAAAAGTGTACTAGTATATGAATCTAAGTCTCTCTAAGACATAGTCCGTATTCAAGTCATATGAAAAAAGAAATCTCCAGGGCACAAAAAGCTGATGCTAGGAAGCATGGACACTTCGCCAAGATAGCGTGTCCGATCCCGTGTCGGATACATGTCGGAAACGGACACTCATCGGACACGCTAAATCTGATCCAACATACAATGGATGTAATCCAATTTTTTATTATATTTTTGGACACACGACACGGATAGGAAATTGTGATGGAAGCGTGTCGGACACTGTTTCGAGAACAAGACTTGTCTTCTCCTATTCTAATCTGAAAACTATCTAACCTCCATTATATCATTTTCCTACAAAACTCATAAATTAACTCAAACCAAAAAGTCTTCTTTCTCTCCTCATTACGTGCTCCAAGAACTCCTCTTCTCTCTCTCATTTACGTCGCTTTTACTAATTCTCATCGCTGATTATTTCACTTATTTGAATGGGTTTTTTTTTATTTATTGATTTTGTTTCACTTAAATTTAAACATTTTATCGCGTACATCTAACTTATTTAATTTTTTATATTTTGAGAGTGAATATGTTAAGATTAAAGTATAGTACATCGGATGCACAATAAATTACTGGCATCAGATTTATAGCAACCGGTTTGGTTAATATAGTAACCTTTTTATCAATATAGTGACCCTTAATATTTATCACTATTATTGATGTAAAGTAAAATGGGTCACTATATTGATATAAAGAGTAAACTATATGCTTGATGCACAATAAATTTTATTGTTATGCATCTGATGCATATAATTACCTTCTGCTATTATTAAAAAGTGCTGATATACCTATTATTTAAATGTAAGCTTGTAAAATTATCTCAAATTTGATATGTACTATTTATTATGTTATATTCCCGTTTGTCTACGTTCCGCCTATTTTAAATGACGTTTTCCGTACTCGTGTATGTGTCCGTAATCGTATTCTTTTGGTGCAAACTTAGATCTGATGATTAATTTATTACAATTGCATGTGACAAAATTCTAATAAGCTTTAATGGATAATATATCCCAACAATTAACCGAAAAGGCAAAATTAGTTAGTGCTGTTTTATTTACTGTAGATTATTGTACTCCAATAAAAAAGAAGGGCTAAAATTGAAAATTCATCTATTTGCATTGCAAATTCTACTGTATATTGGGAATAAAAACAATGAGGACTAATTATTACTTGCAAAAATAATGAAATAAAAAAAAACAACAAGTAGATTAAACTTTAATTGAAAGTGGGATAGAGGAGAGTTGATACAAATTGACTTGTTTTTAGTCAGCAAATGAGTAGAAATGAAAGCCACAGCGCGAGATATACGTACACCATCGCACAAACAACACCCACCCACATCTCAGAGATAATAAAAACTTTATATTATACAATATGTGACAGATGATACTCCCATATAATATTAATACTAGGGGTTATTTATCAATTAGGTTGTTTGAGTGGCTGTTAACGACATCAAGTTTGTTACATTCAACTAGGTTATGATTTGAGTCTTATCAACGAAAAAAAATCATAACTTGGAGGGATGTCGCCTATGAAATTCATGCAAATTCTGTTAGAGACTAGCAGTTTCACCAGCTTATAAGTAGATCAAGAAAAAAAATATGCAGTTTAATAAAAAACATCATAGTAACACTAAATCGTACCTAGTTAAATCTAACTACACTCAAGGTCCGTTTACTTCAACTGAAAATAAATAAACTGAACCAAACTGAATTGTTGTAAGAGATAAAAATAGGTTAGAAAACTTAATGAAAATAAATTGGAAATAAAAGACCCTCGTTTTTTTTATCTGTGATTAAAAATGATATTTATCACAAATTAAATTAAATTCTATTTTGTTATGAAGGAAAATGAGTGGGGCAACTGATAAGGTATAACCGATGCAATTTATACAATTTGCACTAATATTACTCTCCGATTAAAAATAAGTTTATTAGCAGAGACAAATATTCTTGCTGTGCGGCTTAACAAAAATTAAATTGATAGGAAAATTGGGTATTATTTGCGAACCCCTCTTTCTCTCCTTCTTTCCCTTTGTTTTTAATTTTCACGTTCACACCAGCCAGCAAAAAAGCAAAACATACGCAGACAAAAACACATCTAGTGAAGAAGAGAGATTTGAGAGAAAGCAAAACTCAGACATTTCCTTTCTTGCTTTTTAGAAGAACCCCAACAAAAAAAAGAAAAAAAATCAGCTTGCTAAAAAAGAGGCAAAATTTTCTTTCTACTTTTTTGAATTTTTAGTACACATTTCATCTTTGGTCTTCAAGCTTCATCATCATCAATGGACACTGCTCAATGGACCTCAGTTACTTGCACAAAAATCTTTTTTTTTTTGGTACCCTTTTCATAATTTTGTGGGATCTCATAAATCTGCATGACAATTTTTGTTTATGTTTTTTTGGATTTTTTTTGGGTGTTTATTTGTTCATGTATATAAAGTTGTTAATTTGATGTATATTGATATACTAAGCTCAACTTCCCACTTTGTAACAAAAATTCCCAGTGTTGTGTTTGGGAAAAAGTATGATCATCTTATGCTTGGTGGAATGAAAATAAAATGAAAATGAAAGAGAAAAGAAAGAGTATTTTGAAGGGGGAAAAAGTGAGATGAAAAAGGATTTAATTTGTTCATTATTATCATCTGTTAGTTCTTTGCTTTTTTCTTGCTGCTATAAATCCTGCAAAAGTGTTTGTTCTTTCTTTATTTTCTCATAAATAAAGAAATAAAAATAAACATGAGTTAAATTTTTGTTTTCTCTTTTCTTTTTTCGTTTTGGTTTGTTTTATTTGCCCTTTCTTTGGTTTATGGCAGCTTCTCATCTTTTTTTTTAAAATTTTTTTTTGGATTTTTTTGTTTTGTTTAACTTTGACTTACTTTGTGGATCTTGAAGCTAAATGTGTTTTCTTCCTTTTAATTTTGGTCCACTTGAATTTCTTTCATTTTTTGGCGTCACTTTGTTCTAGGAGATATTAGTGAGCAATTGAAGAAATGAGCCCAATATACACGTTCTCTGTCAGGTCACAGCATCAGCATACAACATGCTTAATATCATTCTCATCAAATAATAATAATAACATCAAACAACAATTAATTATTAACAGCATTAGTAAATATTAATTCAAAGCCTGCTTCAACTTCATTGGAAAGGAAAAGTGAGGCCTCAAAAAAGATCATGCTGTGAATGTCCAAGGTGCAATTCAACCAACACAAAGTTTTGCTACCTACAAACAATACAGTCTCACACAACCCAGATACTTCTGCAAACTTGCAGAAGGTATGGACTGAGGGTGGATCCCTGAAAACATCCCAGTTGGCGGCGGTGCGAGGAAAGAACGAAGAGATCATCATCATCGAACCACATCATCTTCTTCTGCTAATTCCGCTTCTAAGAAGCTGTCTTCTCATGCATTAGTTGCATTCAACACAGCAACGCATCACAATCATCATCATCACCATAATGTTCATTCAAACCCTAAGCTTATTATCATCAAGGGTCAAGATCTCAACTTAGTTTCCCACCAATCTCGATATCAACAACCACCATATCAGCAGCAGCGATTCAGAGTCTTTTCTGAATTCATGCAGTTGCCCACTATTGAAAAAACACCCCTAAACACAAATCCCAATTCTGGTGTAGCCAATGCTATAACAGGTGGTTAATGCTAATAATCACCATCAACTTTTTCTGCTTTGGAGCTTCTTGAATGGTCTTACTTCATCTAGGGGCCTAACCCCATTCATTGCGATGCCACGGTACCGACCGATGGGGTTTATCATCAGGGTTTCCAATGGGCATGATTACAGCCAAGCTTAATTTTCCCTTGTTGATGGTCTTGAAGATGGGTATGGAAGTTTGCAAAGGAGATGTGCACCACCAACCAACAACAACCAACAGATGAAACAAACAATGGAGGCGAATTATAATGATCCCTGTTGACAGATTGAGCTGAGAACAGTCTCAAGCACAACAAGTGGATCATAATGACATACTAATAGTGCTGATAATCATGATTCAAAAAATGGTGAAACAAGGAGATTCAACACCAGAGATATTTGGAAGGTGGAATGTTGGGTAATGGGTTCATACGGATAAGTCAAGATTGCACAAAGATTAATATGGGTTTTTATTTTTTATTTTCTCTTTCTCTTTTTCTTCCTCTCTTGGCTTTAATTTCTTAATTTCTGATCTTCTTTGTTCTGTTTTTAGATTCTTTGGTGAAGTGATGACTTATTTGAGTTTCTAACAAATAGGGATACAATATGGTTTAATTAAGTAAGTTCTGCTAATTATTCATTCCTCTTATCTCCAATCTTCTTAGTATTTTTGATTGATCTTAGAGCAGTTCAAATTAAGTATGAATTGATCATGATTTCCGAAGCTCGTTTTTTTTGCTGCTTCATCTAAGAATAGGTTGGGGATATGTTGCTTGGTGAAATTGAGTAAGAGACTGATCAAAGCGCTGAAAAAAATTAATAATTTGATTAAATTTCTTTTTTGTTGTTTTTTGTTTGCCCATTATTTTTAGGGCTTAGCTTGCTCATTGACTCTATCGCTATTAAGCTATTTAATATCTATTCTGTTTGTCTTTGTATTGCAAGAGAATTTCCAAGATTAAGCCATCCACTAACTGCTGTTATAATACAATTTGCGTGTCATTGGTTGGCTTTGCTATATTTGAGAACAAAACTAGTTTAATGTATTATACATACTTAATTATATATGGTAGTTTGTAATGAGCTGAGTTTGATGGAATGATTTTTTTGGATATTAATAATTTATTAGTTATGTTAATTATCTCATTTTGTTTATCGATGATTAACAAAATCATTGAAGTTTTAGCCTTTTTCAATTGTTTTAG
Source organism: Bassia scoparia (assembly GCA_008642245.1). Classification (NCBI taxonomy): domain Eukaryota; kingdom Viridiplantae; phylum Streptophyta; class Magnoliopsida; order Caryophyllales; family Amaranthaceae; genus Bassia; species Bassia scoparia. Next base: position 23,931 of record SNQN01006053.1, on the reverse strand, counting down.
TAATTAAAATTTAAGATTTGAAAGAAGCAATTGATGCTATATTCCAAAAAATAAGCAGTGTAACAGATCTCCATTAATGATCTTTAAAATGAGGTCAAATCCATGTGTGCTCAAACAAAAATCATTGTTATCTCTCTTTTCCCCCTTTTATGAATTCTTGCTAGCAGTTTAGAGAAGGGAGGTCCCATTTTAAGAGATTGGCAGCCATTAAAGCATTCTTCCATGATAAAGAAAGAGCTTAAATTAGGATTGAGAATAATGTTGAAATAAAAATTAATTAAAGGGGGGCAATAATATGTAAAATCCAGTATATTTTCACATGGGGGTTTCCAAAAAGTTAGGTTGTTTGATGGTTGGACAGTCTTCTCTGTGAAAGCTATTATTATGTAATTAAGTGGTTAATTTGTTTTATTTAGAGGTTGGTAAAGCATTAATTACTTAGAACTACCACCACAAAATTCAAATTAAAATTCATGTACCACCTACTAAATTTCTATATTTAAACAGTAGTCATTTTCCTTTGCACCACTACTTCACTAGTCACTGCTAAAGTATACTGCTAGTACTACTATTCCCATTTGGAGTGTGGAATGTAATGTGGATGATAAGATCACCATTTTTWATTTTTATTTTTATTTTAAGTTTCCCTCCTTTCATTTTCTATGTAAAAAATTCTCCATTTCAGAGATTGTGTGCAAGATCTGACAAAGACCCTCCTGTTTTCTGGTCTTACATTTGGTGGGTCCCTCAAACATTCTCCTAGGGTAGTGTGCCCAAAGGAATAATCTTGCCCACTTAATGGATCCATCTAGATCTACACCTTCTATTATCAATTTTTTTTACCACTAATTTGTGGAGTATTATTATTATACCATTATGCCAATATGCCTCTTAATTACAATATCCTTATTAGAGTATATTTATTAGTTAGTTAGTTAGTAAATAACGATGAACGGAATCTCAAATGAGCTGAACTAAATTGAACTGAAATTAGATCGAAAAGTCGAGCTTACTAGATATACATAGATGGAGTGATGAGTTGTATATGTTGAAGGTGTTGGGTTTGGTGTAAGGCACTAGAGAGTAATTGAGAAAGAGGGAAAACACAATGTTACGTTGGATGAGGATGGAGGATTAATTGAGAAGGTGAGAAGAGAAGCATGCAACATGCATTTCCCCACCTCATCATCATGGGGACTTGCTTTTCCTTGTTTCTTACTCCTTGCATTGGGTTTGTCTTGTCATTTCCACTGATGATAATTTGCTAATTTTAGGGAATAATTTTTTTATTATTGTTTTAAATTTATCTTCAACAATGAAACACTGTATTAATAGTACTAGTTTGCAGTACCAGTAATAATTTAAGTGGTAATGGGGCATGCAACTTCACCATGCATAACACTGTGCAAAGTGTTTAGCTATTTTCTGCAAACTGGATGTGATTATATTCGATCCAGTTTTATTATTATTATCATTATGAATAAAAAGTCAGGTCACCGCCTTATTATTAAGTTATATTCACAAGAATGGTATTGAAATGCTGAGGTCTCTTCTACTAGACACTGAGAATCCGTTAACTTTTAACTTCCGTCATTTCTTTGTTACTTTGCACATTTCCCTTTCTTTGGGAGTCAAAGTTTAGGTAAACTTTGACCATTTTTTTTGGCAAATCTTATAATGTATAATATAGTAAGTGAGAGTGTTGAGATCGATCTTAATGTATAGTTATTAATACAATTTTTATAAATTTTCTAAACAATACAATTAAGTTATTAGTGTCAAGTTGTGTCTTTGAAGACTTGCAAATGGAATGGTGCAAAGTAAAAGAAACGGAGGGAGTATTGTATTATTCTACTTCTTTTCTAACTATCATAGCCTATCAAATATACATATGCAATGTGCTAGTTGCACATTGATTGTAGAGCGGGATAAGAGATATTAATTAGCTCCTTAATAATGATATTAGCATTTTACTGTAGAGTCTAATCAAATACATATGAGAGCGAGCTTAGCTAAGCCATGCATTGTTTGGGATAAGGCTCACATTCATTGTGTAACGGTATATGTGAGTCTTTTATTGGATAATTTATAGGGTTTATCTCTTGCATGTTTGGTTTAGAAAATATTTACCTTTTCTAAAAAGCATGTCCATCCCCATTACCCCTTTCATCCTACTATCCTGCCTCCTAGGTTAGTAGGTTTGATTGATGTATGTTTGCATATGAAATACTGTACATTTATCCACCGGTCACTTATGATCTACTCATTACTAAAAACATGAAACATTATATGATTATTAAGTTAGATAGAGTTCCCCTATCAAACCATCACTACTTATTATTATTCTCGATTTTTGGGGGAAATTTACGGGTGGGTAAACCACGTTTAACCCTTCTACATGTCACTAAAAATATTTCTTATTAATTGGAACTTTTAATTTGAAATAAAAACCCTTTGGTTTCCTTAGCCCTACCCATTAAACTTCTTGGAAAATCCAAAGACATGTGGTTAGTTTGTGTTTTATACTTTCAGTATTTAGGAAATTGAAAAAAATACTTTGTAGTTAAAATAGGAAAAAGCTATACATATAAACTTAAATGCCTTCCTAAAATAGTAATTTTTGTGAAATTATTATAAATTACACACCATTCAAGTAATAAATGCATATTTTTAGGAAAATTGATTCTAATAATCCGAACTTTTGCCCATTCGCCCGTATAATCTACTCTAACTCTTTAATATCCCGGTAATATCACTTAGACCCCATCTGCAATTAACATACCCAGTTACATATTTAACCTGCTACTAAGGTAACAACGGTTTCTCCTTAATTATTTATTTATTTATTTTTAAAAATTTATCTGAACTTGACCACTAATCTCACCGATTGTTACCTTAAGTAGTAGGTAAATATGTAACTGGGTATGTTTAATTGCAGATGGGGTTTAAGTCGGATTATTACGGGGCGATGGGGCAAAAGTTCGAATTATTAGAATCAATTTTTCTAATTTTTATGAAATTTCTCTCTATAGCCCTAAAGACACATATAAATTACCCAAAAAGATAAATGTAACTTCACTCATACAATATAACAGGTAAAATTATATTGTTGATCAGCAACAAACAAGTGTATATGTATCATCTCTGAAGAGGAGTAATTTACGTTTGAAATGATACAACAAGTTATCATAAAATAGAAGGCACGTCAAATGTCAAAGGCATTATTCTAGAAATCTATGTGACATTAATTGCCAAACTTGCAGCTTTCCTGTGGTTTATACACTCTTTACAGCCATGAAAGGGTAAAGGCTATTTATAGATTTAATCATGCATAAGACTTTGACCTCATCATTTTATTAAGTGTATAATAATACTCCTATAATTAATTTTACAATACTAGCTCATATTGTGCAACAACTGGGTTCATTTTTATTTTGTTTTTTAGGGCAGATTAGTGGGTAATTAGCAAAGAGCATTAACACAGTTGCGTTAGTTCATGCATTCACAAATATACTTCATTACAACATAAAAAAATGATACTTTTGTGTATTGATATATCTTTAACGGACCATCATAGAAAAAGTTAATATCATCTAGAGTTAATAATCATTATTATATGTACTACTTCATCTGCTTCGTATTACTAGTTACAATTTTTATTTATAAAAGTTTCAAATAACTTGTTTCACTTTGTATTTTGAGACCCTTTATTCTTTTCTCTAAAAATTTCTTCTCGCCCTAAGAACATTAATTTTAGAAGGTGTAACGAGCGTATAATATAAAACGGTAGAAGCTATTATTCTAGCTACTTTATACTAGGAAATCTTAGATCGAGTATGATGATATGAAGTTGGGAAAGTGATGATAAAATGTGAAAGATGATACAAATTGGTCACGAAAAGTGATTGTCTGACTTTATTTGGCATGTAATGGTTCATGAAATAAACAAGTAAGAGTGGTGCAATTGTATTAGCTAATAGGTAGATGAATTTTCAAATCAGTGAATTAATATAAGTTGGGATTCCTTCCACTTTGATGCTTTCAGCTTTTAGCAAAGCATTTTAAGGCTCTTATGCGAGAAAGGAAGATTTTGTGAGATTTTAGGGAGTTATGAGCTTTCTTGTCAAATATTGTTTGGGCCACAAACAATGGATTTGCCAAAATTAATGCCCCCTTGCAACTTGCAAAGATTTGCCTATCAATTTGACTTTTTTTTTTCAATTTGACATTAAGTTGTATGTGCACTAGTTGTCAAATCTCCGGTAGTCCTTCGTTTCGTTGTTGTTCGTTTGGAATCTTGATATAATTTAAAACGAAAAATGTTCTAATATAAAAGAACAAATATAATTATGGTGGATCTGATTGATTCTTTAGATTAATATTTTATTAATATTCATATTATATTACGAGTATTAATGTACAAATGAAATTTTAATGATAAGATATTTACATTGACGAATTTTGTAAGTCAAAGCGAAAAGCACAGGAGAAGAACAACAATAGGGAAAAGATGGAATGATTGACATAAAAACAATAATGATTATTGGAAAAAAACAATCCAACTCATTTTGAAAAAAAAAAAAATAGATTGTTTGATACTTCGTTTTGCGGTCGCTAATTGAAGTGGGATTTACATTGAAGTGCAATAATCAAAGGCCACATCTCACATATCTTCTTCTACAGTTGAGGATCACAGTCTCATTTACTTGATCTGTTAAGAGATGATTGGCTTAATGGCTTGCTTAAAAGTACGATGCTTAGTACTATATTTTTAGGTTGGTAATATAAAAAATGCTTTACTGGACCAAAATCTTGCTTAGATCAACCAGAACTGATTGGACAAACAACACACTATTGAAGCAGGGGAAAATGCTAAGAAAAAACCACCCAAAGTTCAACTAGGGGATTTGATGACAAAACTCTAAAGTATAGGATGCAAACCTTACCATAAACCTAGTTATCCGTACTTAGTGTTGGGGGAAAAAGTACCAAGGAAGGAAACCAACTAGTTAAGCCATCTATGCTCCTTGCCCAAGCTCTCAAGGATAAGGCAGTTTCTAACTCAACTTCTGCCAAACAGCCCCTTCAAGATCTGCTTAGCTCATTAACACCCTAAAGATTGAATCATAAAATGACTTTGAACGAAATATATAAAACAGAATACAAATTGGTTTGAAAATTGTGTAAGGCGAAAACACTTGTACAATGGATGCTGCTTGCCTGCTTTACCAATCCTCTGATGCTAACATGAATTAACAAAGGTATAGGCTGCATGTTTGACAAATACATCTTACAATCCTGTTAAATGAATCGCATACACGCAAGGCACATTAGCTCCGCAACCAACAGAGGTGGATATGCTATAAAACACTTGACAAAATTTTGGTTACTACATCTTTTCCTCTATAAAACACATTGATATATGCAAAAAGAAATTAAGTATCTTACAATTCCTCAAACGAGAGGTGTTCGGTAGACTTAAGTTAATGTTCACCATTAATCCCAAAAATACGAACTCTGTGCATATGAGGAAACTTGGCAACTACGAGCACAAAAACAGCCAGGGTGTTGAAGAAAAGCATAGGATTCTGATAGTCTGTTGTGTGTGACGCAATCAAGTACCTGCAAAATAAAGACATGAGCAATTTCTTCTAGAAACAAGGGTACAAGGCATAATAAATCATAAAAATAACTTTCAAAATAGAACACCCTCTTTCTTCAACAAACACATAATCAATCAATAAGAGCAATTAATCTTGAAGGTGGGGTTGGCTACTTAAGTGTTCATCATTGAAATCCTCTCTTTCTATACTCTTCGATCAAGAGACACTTGCTCATGTAAATCCAACCTTTTCATATCCTTCTAACCTCCATCATCCAAGTCATTTTTGGTCTATGTTAACCCTTAAAAAAATACCCCTCCACTCTTCGATCAAGCATGATCCAAATTCTCTATTCCTAAAAAATACCCCTCTACTCTTTCATCATGATCCAAAATTGGAGAGATATGGAGAGGAAATAGAACTATTTGCTCCCTTCCTGTCACATTGTACCACATAATTTCATCAATCAATCATAACTTTATCTCCCTTGTAGATTTAATTTTACATGAAGCTAGGTTTTCTCTTTCTCTACTGTCTCAGCTCCACTTCAACTCCATTGATACCTTCTTCATTTCTTGAACACTGGAAATAGATGGCACTCATGGCAGACTACTAAAAGGACACAAATATATTACTGAACTACACATGTCGGATAAAAAAAAAATCTAAATACATCCAATTGATAATGGAGGTTTATTTAACTATTTTCCTAAGTTGATCACTCTTTAATTAGCCTCAGGCATCACTGTCTGACAATGTTGCATGATACTCTACTGTAGTGTGTTTGGATAAAGAGGAAGAAAAAGAAGGAGAGGGAGGGGAAGGCGAGGAAAGAATGATAGGTTCTCCATTGAGAGCTCAATTTCTTACAACTTAATCCCTCCATTTTTGTCCTCTCAGATTCCCTTTCTTCCTCGTTATCTAGAGGAAGAATAATCAATCTCCCAATTTCCTTCAATCCAAACAAAGGGTAAAAACTCATATTGGACAAAAACATGCAAACATTCATAAATATTTTGTCCAAAAAACATAACCTTTTCATGTCTCTTGTAATACCTCTACGTCAATACATGCTTACAAGAAAAACAAGCCAAAATTAGTCCACTGTTTGGATAGCCAAGGAGAGGAAAAGAAAAGAAAGGGGAGGGAGGAGAGAATGGGAGGGAAAGGTGAGCTACATTTTCCTTCCTAATCTATCCAAATTTGGAGGTAGTCAAACAAATATCTCCCTCTCCATACCCTTGCCTCCCCTAACCCTTGATCCAAACAAAAGAAGCTTCCCCCCTCCCTTTCTCTTCTACTCCTTTCATTTATCCAATCAAAGTGGAAGAGAATAAGACACTAGCCATATTTATGCAAGTTACTTCTAAGAAGGATCACCTATGAGAATTAAAATAAGACCAATAACTTCCCTCCCTCCTCTTTGAGCAACATTAAGGACAGCTTAAGCTGCACTGAGATTTGACTATGAGGGATCAGCTGATACCAAAATACCAGATAGGTCAAGCACATAACACCAAAATTTACAGATGTTCAGGAARGTCAAGCACATAACACCAAAATTTATAGATGTTCAGGAAYTCGCCATGACCAAGATATAAGCACTGGATTTAGCCCGGATCTTCCATCCAATACAGTTTCAGGGTAAATAATGCTCTTGCCTAATTAGGCAAAAAAAACTCTGCATGTTCTTAGGGGGAAATTTTAACTAAACAACAAAGACAAACACTTGAAAATTGAAATAGGAAAATTTCATCCTAATACATATGTTTATTCAGCACACATTCACAAAATTAAATAGAATGGTTTTGATACTCACAATACCACAGGGACAACAGTGAGAAATTTCCTGTTGCGAGTAAGCTGCTGGCCATTTTCAATCTGCTCCACCAAGTCAATCCATTGTAGATGCCTTGATCATCAGCAAATGGTGTACCTTTCTTCCAATGAAAGAAGTGATAAGTGACCTGGGTGAAAGAGAAACAGAGAACACATCACTCAAAACAGGTTACGAATAAAGTAGAAACAAGCAATGATACGGAGGGGAGAAGAAAAACTAATATATAGTTTAACTTCTTAAAATTTTGTATGATGACAAAACAAAAGCTAATCTAAACAATATGACTTTTTTCCAACTACCATATAATATTAAACCTAAAACAGGGTACTAATTACATTGAGAATGCATACAGAATATACATCTAAGGTAGGCAGTATATACCACCAGCCTACCATTCACTTTTAGCAAAACCAGGAATATGGTTGAAAGTCAAACAACACAATGCAAACGATCATCTATCATAGAAAGACCCAACTACACGAACTTCCATAATTCTCACCTTAATACGCAGGCAGGCATGGGCTGCGTGCCACAGGAATAAGGTGCTCTGTAGAGAATACATATTTTTCAGAATGAGCATTGTGTTTTAGACAACTAACTAAATGAAATCTAAAGAAAGAGCAATGATGAAAAGGCAAAACCTAACTTGTCAATTTTTAGGTTCCTTTCTAACCTAAACTCAAAAATATAAGTTACAATTATTAGTTTATGAAATTACAACAATTAATTCTAATGAATGGAAAAAGGAACTTATCCTCAGATGTTGAATTTGCAAGGCAATTTGCAAACTCAGAACTTCATTGTGATTAGTAAAGCCATAGAAAAGAAAAATAACGATAACACTGTCAGGATCATCTATGCTAACACGTATTCAGTGAACCAGTCACCAAAAGGACACAATTTAAAGGACACAATTTTGATTGACAAGAAAACAAATTCTCTAATCTAATGCGATGATTTATCAGCTATAATTCATTTTGAAAGTTGATGTTCTTCTCTCATAAGCTCAACATGGATGTTGAGATGGATGTGCAAAAACACTTTAAAGGATCAAATTAAAAATGCAGTTATCGACAAGAAGTTAATGTAGAAGACATTGCAAGCAAACAAAGGGAAAACCGTCTCCATTGGTTTGGACATGTCAGGGAGCACCGGTACGAACACGAATAGTGGAAGAATGGGATCGAGTAGAGATGAGCAAAAACAGTGGGTAACCGGCCCGGTACCTGGAACCGGTCCGGAACCGGCGGTTCCGGAACCGGAACCGGTTGGATCGGTACCGGTTCCGGTTCCAAAATGAGGAACCGGTGGTGACCGGTTCCGGTTCCAGGTACAAAAATTTTGGAACCGATACCCAGTGGGTACCCAGTGGTAACGGTTCTGGTACCGGGTATCCGGCACCACTGGTTTTATAACCAGTACCAAGTAACTGGTTATGACTTTTGAGTTTATTAAAATACATTTGTTAAGGTAAAAAATCCAAATTATATAAACTATAGAAACTTGAAATACTATTGTATAAAGCATTGTGTTTTTGTGACCAAATACACATTTACAAGTATGAAATTAGCTAGATAATCTTTGCCTTTTACTATTTTTATTTTTAAAAAAATCTAACCGGGTAACCGGTTCCCAGCGGGTTCCGGTTCCGGTTCAAAAATTTTGGAACCGGTCCAACGGTTCCAATTATTAGGAACGCGTCGGTTCGGTTCCGGTTCCACCCAAAATGACCGGGTACCCGTCTTGCTCAACCCTAGGATCGAGGAGAACTCAAATGAGGTTAAGGCACAAGGAGACCGAAAATGACCAGTTGGAAGGAGTTAGAAAAGATATGCTGCAAATTGGATTTGCAGAAGAACGAGGTTCCCAATCCTAGGGGAGGAAAATCTACGTGGATGACTACACGGAGCGATCATTTTTGTTCAAGTAGCCGACCCACTTATGGGACTATGGCTTTAATTGATAGATTGATAAACTCAAAATAAAGAACTAAGACTTGAAACTCATCCAAGTAACTAATCACCCATTACACATCCATCATCAGTCACTGCAAAGAACTAAGTCATTGCTCATTAAGCGATCCTTTTCATCCTGTTTAAACTCAATGTGAATATGTGATGACTGACAACAAATATTATCCTCAAACCATCATCTTCTCCCACTGAAACACATAACCCTTCCCTAATGCCGGTATACCAACAGCTAAATTCCCATTTTTCTCTCCTTCCCCCTAAACATTGCAATTTATCAAATAGAAAATTGTCATTATTGGTGCGGAATTATCGAACAAGATTTGATCTCAGGGTTTGAGTACGATTCCAAAGGCTTCATATTTGATCCCAAATCTCAACTACCACACCACAAATTCAACTAGCAGACTCACATTCGCATTAATAACCAATAAACAAATTCGACCACAAGATAGCAACTTAAACAGCACCAATTTCCCGGTACCCCCAACACAAATTCCCAGAAGCATAACTAAATCTCCAATTTCAATATGAATTAAAAGCCCAATTCTTAATATCATAAAACAGGAAAATTGAGTTTCAATAAAAAGAGATCCAAACTCAATAAAGATCAAAACTTTAACAATATAACGATGAAATMAAAACAATCAGGGAAAAGGGGTAAAAACCCTAATCAAAATCAAAAGGGTTGAAAGAGAAAGAAGCTTACAATGAAATGMGTAAGATGAACAACGGTCCAAGCCATACCAGGAGAACAACCGAGAAGAGAAAGAACAAGAAGCCATGCGAAGAACACAATGAAGATGTATATACTCCAAACTCCGGGATAATCCATCCATTCTGTATTCCTATTCACTTCTTTTGATGGTTCTGTTCTTACATACATCAATTTCTTCTCCATTTTTTCTGGGATTTTTTGTTTGTTTACAAAATTTTTGATTGAATGATGAGGGTATTGTTGAAGGGATAAGTGAATCTACTGTTTAATAGTGGTGATTTTGTATGTTCAACAATAAAAATTAAGAATTTTGATTGATTGAGCTAGGTTTAGATTAGAAATTTATGAAAAGAAAACTGGGTTTACAAGATTGCTGAATGCTCCTTTTGATTTTATTATTTTTTTTTCTTTTTTTGGGTTGAAACTTGAAAGATTGATATGGGCTTTATAAAGTAGAATAAAAAGAAGATTTACAAAATTGGATATTTTGACAAATACTTGTTTTATACTAAGAAAAATGCTTATTTTTATGGTTTTTTTAAATGGGGTTGCTGCCTGGAAATTACCGAGTTGTTGTCAGTTGATATGGTGTGATGTAATGTAATGACTAATGAATAACTAACTTGTTGTTTTATAAAGTATCACTATTAAGTATTGTGTTTTATGGTAGTACTTGTACATATAATTGCTTTGCTTTGACAAACGAGTGCTACCGAATTGGCTGATTCTATATAGTCCACGCGGTCTAGATAGCATAGAATAACACAAATTTACAATTAGCATGCTCTCAATGAGGCTCTTCACCGACGCGGCGACGCATTATGCAAATATAGGACTATAGGTATAGGTAGGTATAGGTACAATGTAAAATAATTTCATCCGTCTCAATTTAAGTGTCTTGTTTTAACAAAGGATTCCTCACTTTTTTTTTATCAAAATTGGTTAAAACGGGATAGAGGGCCGTGTTTGAAAAGGCGCGCCTAGACTAGGAGGTGCAAGGGAAGTTTTCTTTGATTGCAAGCTATAACCTATTGTTCTCTATTATTGTTGTGACTTGATTGTGAGATCACAGGTTTACTGTGTTTTTCTCACCAGAGAATTCCAGTAACAATTTATTGTTGTATGAATCCAACCCTTATCMTACCCCTCTACTCCCAAGATTTTACTTGCAAAGATTGACCAGTTTGATCTACAATAGAAACAAGTTCAGTTTCAACATATTTCAGTTCARAAACTATGGAAGGTTCAGGCTTCCAACCATGAAGATAAAATGGGCATTCGCGTCAATGAATGTACAATCAATTTGTCATTGCTGCAATTACACTAATAGACTGGGGTTACTCATTCCTGCCTGTTAGTTTGCTGTTAGCACTAATCTGCCTCGTTTACTTTGTGCGTAGCATTTATGAGGTGTGACCGCCTGAATAAAATGAGGTTAGACTATACTTAGTCTCCTGGAGCGCGGCACCTTGGTTACGACACTGGCGCCCATTATCCCAGTTGAAAAAACTCCTTGGGCAGGTGGTCTCCAGGGCTCAGCTCTGTCGCACAACTCTTACACAAGAATAATGCATAACAGAACTTTGGGTTACGAGGCCAGGGTATCATTCAAACCTTGAGCCCTCGCCCCTGAGCGTATGAGAAAGATGCACAAAGATGAAACACAGTGCAAGTTTGCAACATTAACAATAAGCTTACATGACTAAAGCACATGCTGGCTGAAATACATGTACAGAATACATTAACAGCACACATTACAATCAAAGCAGGCGGCACTACACAAAAACTAGGTTAAAGCACCAAGCTTGATTCCATGTTTTACAAACTTAAATGGCGCTTAAATCAGATCAAAAAAGAAGAAAATAACAAACTACATTGACCCTTGTGATAAATTTAGGCCAAAAAGTATAATCAAGAAGAAAATCAGAGCTGACTGAGTCATTGCATACTCCATCTAACCCCTCAACTAATCTTCGCTTAGAAGACTTGTTCTGTAACACCATATTTCAAAAGCTCAGTCAAGTCTGGAACCCTAATTGCTCAGATTCCATCCAATCACCCAGTATATGTTTGCTTGGTCATTCGATGGCAAAGCTACTATAAGCGAAACCCATGGCTCCTGGATGCCTTCGCAAAGATCTTCATCCATCCTGTACGGAAAACCCTGTCTCGTCACTACCAACAGAATCCAGACAGCTTCATTTTCTGAATATAAGGAAGCCATGTCTTCAACAATTGCTATCCTATATGCAGAAGGTAAAATCACGCTGCCATAGCCTACAGCATCCAGCACCTTAGAAGTAATATCAATGAGCTTGAACTTCAAGCTCCACATGTTAGATTCCAATTTTGGGTGTTCAAGCACGTTTAGTATACAGCTTGATATGTCAGTCCATTTTGAAACAAAATCTCCCATTAGATTTATTCTTTGGAAGCAAATTACACAACCACTCAGACCGCTTAAATTGGCACAAATTTGTTTTCACAGGCTTCCAAGGAAGTCAGAGTGTGTAAGGAGCGATGAAATTCTTTTGAAAACTCGAAAACATATTATAACACCCTTCTCTTATTTCAGATCTTTACTTCATCGTCAGCTGTACTAGTGGGTATCTTCATCTGCCCCTAGCATGTAATCGATCTGCTCTTGAGCAGAGAATTCTAATGTCATCCCCAAAAGGGAGGGCATACGGTGCAGAAATAGACAAGCAATATGACCCGAACTGCAGCAAGAAAAACATTCTTGGTTGAATTAGGATCTAGAGGCTTTACACGGGCCAAAATAGGGAGTGCTATATGCCCTAGTTTAGGCACAATTCTAATATCTCTTCCTCTTCCTTATCTTCCAAGGAACAGCTTCTAAATAATCAACACAGGATTTTGCTATCTCTTCGCATTGAAGAGAAACTGCAACCTGGAGAACACCAAGGGCTGAATTTACACTTTCCACGAATCAACAAGTGGATCAGCAGGAAGATGAAGATGGTTCAACAGATGAACATAGTGATCAAAGTCACCAACTGAGCAGTGAACGTCGATGCAAGAACTCGAGTTTAGGGGAGGAAAGGTGATCGGCAAAGTATTTGCTTCTTTTCGACAAGGATGGCAGATTGAAAAGAAATATTTTTCGAGTTCCCTGATCGCTATTTCTCAAAGCAAATTGTGATGTCTTTGACAAATATCATCTCTAGTCTCACAGCTCTTGTCGTGTCACAGCTTTGTCCATATGTTATGAAAATATCAAGAAGACTCATTCTTCTGCGCGACTGAAACGAAGTAACTTTTAAGTTGTTAAACTTGACAGATTATAATACATTGCCAAGTATATATCATGAGCATCAATGCCGAAATCGAGGATATTACAAGAAAATTACATCTACTTCCATACACTTAGGATCATTATATTAATTACTCAACCAAATAAGCCTTAAAACTATTGTTAAATTTGATGATCCAATTTATATCAATCAATCAATCATAGCCTTAGATCCATATGTGGGGTCGGCTGATGATCCAATTATCAATTCTCCAAATTAAAACATCTAAAATCAATATGGTATGATGTATGGTTAAATACATTGACTTACTTTGATCATCAATCAAATTATAGATGGATTAATAGTGAATTCATACTTTTCACTGAATATGCAAGTAAAAATAATAAAATTACAACATTACATGATGAAAATACAACAATGGACACATCCAATAGTAAACAGCCATAAAAAACCACACATCAATTTCATAATGGCAAACAACAAATCAGCAACTTTTTCCAGCATAATATGAAATTAGGCACAAAATCAACCAATTGAGGCAAAAACTAGCTCCACTAACATATGATTAACACAGCAATCGAACTAATTAAGTATGCAACTTCAACATACAAACTGAAACAACCAATCAAAACAAAACAACCCAATAACTGAATCGATTAACTAAATAAACAACTTACCACATCATTTGGTTATCACAGTTAATTAATTAGCAATCCCTAACTCTTAAAACCCCAGAATTAAAATTTGATGAGTTAAGAAACTGTTAAAATCTGGCAAAAGGATTGAAAGTTAGAGAGAGAGTACTCACTGAAAAATGGCGCAGAGTGTTGGTTCTGTGGACTGAAGGAAGAACAGAAAGAGTGACTTTAGATTTTTAGCCAAGTTGACAAGTTGGTGATTTTACTCTCAATATTTTCATTTTTTTGAAAAAAAATTATTTATGCATATGAAGTGTTATTCGAAATCTAAGTGCTTGTTGTGTGTCAAACTTGCAAGTAAATAACATTGATAGTAGATAATGAAAGAGACACTTGTGTTGGTTGTTATTTCACTTATTGGTTGTGAATCTTGACAAGTAACACCAAACGCTATTAAAAGTAAACTGTTTTTGTTAACATTCTCGTAGATATAGGTAAATTTACAAAAATCTATCAAATATGGTTGATCCAATATTTTTAAGAGTTATATATGAATTAACATTTGGCAAATTGTAAAAATTCATAATGTGTGTACAATAAGACATGGTTCGAACTTCACTTTCTCTGTGTGTATTTGTATCACTATTGTGACTCATTTTCTTGTACCGAAAAACCTTTTTAGAATTTTCAAGGAAGGAAAAGGGAGTGATGTTTATGAATTGTAGACTATTTGTTTTAATTTATTTCATAATTGTAATTCAACCAAATCTAATCAAATTTCAATGACAAAAATTTGACACAGAGATTAAATCTAATCCAAAGTTTTAAATAAAACATTGAGTAGAAATGTAAAATGCAACTAGATCTTAGTGTTCTTGTATACAATGAACAATAAAACCTAAAACTGAGATGTGAGCGATACATTTATATAATATGCAAACAATAGGTACAATAAAAATCTTCCTCTATTTTTTTTCCAAGTGCTTACACTTTGTCTAAAATGTGAAATCTTTTTAGTGGAAATTTAACATCTAAACAAAAACGGAGGAGTAGATATTAATGCAAGACATCCCGTTGATTTTAAACCTTGAAATTAATTTTTTTTAGGCGGGCTTGTGTACCTTTCGCACTGGCCAACACAGCCCCAAATTTCTACAAAGTGTGACTGATGAGAGTGTTATTGGGCTAGAATTACGGCCCATTAATGTACCACAAAATCCACAACACAAACTGCAACAGTCGTACTGTATTTTTTTAGCACCACAACTTGGCAAAGTACAAGGCACGTGTCAGAMGGAAGAGGGCAGACTGAAGAGTGCTGACGTCACCTGTGAGCCAACACCCATCATAGAGCTGATAGGGACGTATTTGGGGGAAAAGAAGACGATAAATAGAAGACGCTGACGTGGCAGAACAAGGTTGGAGGGGACTACATACACTTGTAAGAGTGGACCCACTGCTTTTGAGCCCCCCACCCCTGTGCGGACCCCGGGATTTAGTAGTGGGCCCGAGCTTGTCCCTTGCACCACCGACACAGAAAACCATCCTCAAATGAAGAGTACGGACCAGTCGTTTTTCTCGTTCTGCCTTTTGCCCCTCTCCACGTTTCCTCCACCCATATTCTATTAAGACCTCCCTAACGAGCACCCTCTGCGTTACAAGCATTAAATATATTTCCTAAAACAAATTAATAACATCTCGAAGTTATTAGAAATGGAATTCAATCCTAACTCCATTTTTGAGTAGTCTATTTTTGTAAGATGTCTCATATTCATTGASTTTAAAATTAAGCATAATTTGTTATYCAAARATTTGTTTATYGTTTTCGTTAAACAATTTCAAAATGTGCACTTTTAAACTTARTCTTCATCACTACATWRTAATCACTCGACCTCTCCTATGCACTCAATATACTTGTAATTTGCATATGATCCTCACCCTTTATTAATCAACATCCATGTGGTAAAGTGGGCGTGACCACATGCCTTGAAACCTATAATTCCCATCTTATCGATCATTATAAATTTATCAACGTTTCATCTTCTATTTGCATGTAACTATCGTTTAGAGCAAAATTAGAGAAAAAGATCGCAAAATATATATTATACTCCGTCTCATAAGTAGTTTCACATTAACATTAACCTCGCTCGTTTAATTTATTTCCACAACGAATTATCTTTATCTACCTTACATAATACGAAGTACTTCTTTTAGTTTTGATGTGATCCATCTCCTCGCGTTTCTCTCCAACTCACTTTTGGTGCAAGTATGAATAAACAAGTGATGTAAAAGTGGGAATAAGTTTGAATTCCCACAATTGAGAGAGCTATGTACAGTAATATTATTGTATGGAGATTGGAGCACTTAACTCAAACAAAGATTTCAGAGTGTAGACAACCTAATATTATTTCAAAACTTGAAGACGAGAAATAGAGGCAGTCAAAATGTGATATTCCCAATGTGAACGAGGTATAAAACATTCTTGGCCTACTACTCTACTTGCACTCGATTAACTAACACATTAATACTATTTTGTTTTAATTTTAATTAGAGATTCATTCATTGATTATAATCATATCTAGGATATAGATAGCCTCATTATATGTTGGAGTGTGAACTTATCATGATTCCATAGGCACCGAAGGTTTCTGCAAAGGGTATGCTTAGCCACCAAATGGTGGTTCTTTCTAATTAGACATTTGTACTACTCTCAATTCGTCAAATATTGTTTCATATGGGTTGGTTTGACCCTTTTTATCATTATTTTTTAAAAAAAAAAAAAAAAAAAACATGTATGTGTTAAATACTAGATACAATCGTTTAGGTACTTGGCATTGTAAAATGAGTGTAGTTGTACCTTAGTACGAATGCAACATAAAATGAGTGTAGTGTACCTAATAGACTATATATATTCTTAGAACCTCAACCATTAGTGTTAAGAAGAGTACTCCATATGTGTCGTCTCACATCGAAAGAATGAGTAGAAAATGACAACATATAAGTCAATGGGTTAAATCCACCTATCACCATATGATTTAGGATGGAACTTCGTGGGCTTATGAGTGGTCTATTGTTCTCCTTGTGTAGGCTTGTATCTTTTACATTGAAATTATCAAAACTCGGTGAAATAAAAATGCTAAATTAAAAAAAACAAATTGTATCATTAATCTGGGTAGAGATACCTAGCGCTATAAACAACATGCAATACATTAAGTTAAATTAGCTCAATCTGCATCACCGTTTTTAGCAGCAAGAAAGGATATTTCATGTTGGCAAATAAATAATAAATAATTAAATAATAATGTGTTTGTTTCTCACGAAGACTACTCTATATAGAATGTAGTCCAATGTGTTTGTTTGTCAGTACGTGTTTGTTAATTAGTTGGGCACAAATAAAAGATGGAGAAATATGGACGGGGATGTTACCATACGAGAAAAAGCGAGATGGGTCAAAAATAAATGGACCGGGCTGCAGTGTTTACCGAAGCGAGCAAGACATTCTCTGCATTGACAGGTCTGTTCATTGTGCCTTCGTTGCGATGGGAATGAAAATCATAAATATTTTCAAGTGTCGGTGGGTCTTTGGCTTTTCAGCGTTACTGCCACACTGTGCGTGCGTGCCTACCCCTCTTTCTTTCCACCCAAAAATTCCATCCTTCCCAATTTCGACCCCACCAACCCCCCCCCCCCCCCTATCAATGGATCATTTTCGCTAACCAGCATGGCATTGCCAATTTTATAAACTTGCCCCTAATTCTCTAAATAAAGATTCAAACGTTAATTAGGTCGTGTCTCTTCTGGGTTGAATTGGGTTGAATTGGCTGGAGTA
>SNQN01006052.1:24202-40844 GCA_008642245.1 Bassia scoparia | reverse complement strand
TAGTTGTTTTTAGAAGGTTTTTTCACCCTCGGCTTCGTTGAGATATTTCTCTTCAGAAAGATGTTTGAGCTGTAAAACAAACCCTCATTGCTTGCAAAATGTAACTAGCAATTTTCATTTCGAAATACATACAGTTTGTGTTTAGCGAAGGGTTTTTCACCCTCGCCGGTTAAAAATTCTCTTCAGAAGATGTCGAGCGAGAGTCAAAAACCCCAATTTGCTTTTGCAAACATGTATACTTAGCAAATTTCCATTTGCCAAACATACAGTTTGTGTTTAGAAAAGGTTTTTTTACCCTCTCTCGGCTATACTTTTTTCTCAAAACAAGAATTAAATAAAGGTAGAGATGGTACCTCTGGGATTTGATCTTTCCTCTCCTAACTTGTTCAAGAGTCAGGTCACATCGTCGGCACCATGTTGCCCTTGCATTTTGCTAGAAGGCTTCGTTTTATTTCTTTAATTTCTTACAATAAACATTACTGTTAGACCAAAACAAGAAATAGGGAGAAACACTACATAAAATTATACTGTGGCTTTGACCTTTCGAGGCCGGCAGCAATTAAAAACAAAGATCAACACTATCCCTAAGGGTATCAGTTACCCGACACCATTATTCCTTCCTTCAAAATTCTTCTCACCTTTTTAAACTATCCCACACTTTGTATTCGTCGGCAGTCACTTTGGGTCGGTCACCTAACATCCCCATGTTCGAGCATATTGGTCCAGTCGTTGAAGAAAGTCGGCAGTGTCAGACCTTTCCGTTTGACAAAAAGAACTCTTCCTTCCAGTCGCTAATTTTGAGTGGCTTGGTCCAGAGGGTCAATAGCCTCCTATTAAAGGACGTACCACCCCCGACTTAACTCCTTATTCTAAACAAGGTATAGCATGAAACAACATGGTAGTTCGCTTCAACCTTAATGTCGCAGGTGAAAGGAAGGTCATCAAATTAAGCCAAGACATGGGGTAGTTGCGAGGACCAAATCCTTATACTCAAGTAAATGGAGAAGAAGGGATGAGAGGGAATCTCACACAAATCTATGACTTGAACGATATACACCAAAATAACCACTGGCGCCTCTCTAAGTGTCACCTGTTCTGGAAGGGATGAAATCGATACATGGAATGTTGTAACCATCTCATTTCTGCCATAAAGGCTTTGGTTCCTCCTAACTTCTCACAATAAATACCCAAGGCCCAGGTAATAAGGGTTTTTTAGGGTTTACAATTGGAGAAGTCCCCTAGCCAGCTTCATTAGTCTTCCTTGTGGGAACTTTTCTTTTAGTTCGAAGCACTAAGGTAAGCGGAGGAGGAGCGGCTATCACCCTGAGAAAATTGGTTTAGAAAAACTATAGTCTCGGAGTTATGAGTAAAAGTGTAATCAGGAAGATTAACGGCCAAGAATACAGAAGAGGTTTTATGATATATTACGTGGCGGTAACGAAGTTTCTTCTTTTCAAGGCGGGGATAATGACATTAAACTAACCCTGCCCTTCCACTCAGTTTTAGATTGTGGTATACTAGAGATTCTCGGTGGATAAATGTTGCGAATGGTATACACGTCGCTATAATGTCTCTTCCACAATTGCTAGTTTTATCTACCCGTTGTAAGCCTTCAGAATTGTGGGGTGAGACGATCCACTTACAAACAGGAGGGAGATAAGAAGTAAAGGACAGAGAGCTCATGACCACAACATACTAGAGAAATTCTACCAAAGATTTGGTGTGTTCCCTTAAAATTAAATATTCGTATGGGGCCAAATGAGTCCGCATACGGCGGACTTTTGAGCACATGTCAAATCTCTTGATTATTGGTTATAAAGAAAAACAAGCGAATAATAAGTGAAAAGAAACAGCGACATAAGGACACATAGGTTTTGGGCATGATGAGGCATGATGCCAGTGCTGGACACCACAAAGTCGGCATATTTTTATGAATTTTGTATGGTCTCACTCACGTATACTAATGTGGCATAAGTGAGCATAGGATAGTTAGGAGCAGCTCACTACAAGGAAGGACGTGCCACTGGTATGATGTGAATGGTGGCATACCGAGCGTCTATCTGGCCCAAAACTCAATGCTCACAAGTGAAGTGGCGAGTAGGATAAGGTGCGTTCACTCTCATTTAGGCTTATCTGTGGAGGGTGAAGGATAAGCTGTCCACTAAAAAATGCTGGTGAGTGCACAAAAGGCTCAATTAGTGGCACACACATAGTTAGGCATAGCAGTTTGATTGCCCAAATGATTGTGACGAAGGCAGAGTCGTATGTCAAGACAATCAAAGGCAGCACACGTACACAAGCAATTCAGGTTGTTGTCCGAGAAATCACAAGTTGTCGTGCTTGTACGCATTTGATGGTATCGACATGGTGAATAGAGCGAAGGGCATATTCTACACAAAATGAGCTCGTGCCCACAAGGAATGGAGGCAAGACATGCAATGCACACACAAGGCACAGGAGGCAAGGCAAGTGCCCACCAAGGCACAATGAGGCAAGGCATAGTGGCCACACAAGAAGCAGGCTAGTGCCCCACTACAAGGCAAGTGAGTGGCTAGCAAGGCTCAGAGCCGGTGCCCACAGCATCAGTGCTATTTTATGAACGAACAGTCAAAATGAAAAGCCTATCAAGTAGCTGTATCTCTTCGTCCACTAAAAAAACCAAAATCCCAACCCCTATCTTTGTCTCATCAATTCATCGAAAATATCTCCCACAAAACATGGAATTCAGCAGTTGGCTCAAAATCTCTCATTATTCGTTCTCTCTACTATATAGCAAAGTACGGAACAGATCAAATCAAACTCTTTCAGCGAAAATTAAATTCTCACATCCTCCGTTCAATAAATTATTTTTGGTAAAACTTTTTGGATTTAATCTCGAATTTTCCATTTTTTTTCTCCTGTTTTGGGTTAATTTTCTATTTTTTGTTCGTCTTTTGTGGGCTTTTGTGTTGTTTTTCTAGGGTCGGTTATTCTATGGGGTTTTCTTGGGTTTTTTTTTTGGAGTTGCTCGTTTATGGCTTGAACGCTTTAAATTCGAATTTGTTGAATTTAGGTTTTTTATTGATTGAATTTTTTCCTTTTTTGACAACGATATTGCGGGGTTTCAGGTTTTTAAAAGCTAGTAATTTATTCATTCTATTTTAGGTTTTTAGTTCTTCTTTTTGTCAATGTTGGTGTAAATTATTGATCGATTTTTATGAGACTTTTTTGTTAATTTCTAGGTTGAGCATTATGGAATTTTTAGTGTTTCAATCTCAGTTTTGCATTTGATTTGGATTTAAGGATTCAATTCATTAGGGGTTTTTATTCTTATTTATTAGGTTTGATTATTTTGTTAATATATTTTTTATTACTATCAATCATTTTGTTGAAAATAGTTTAGACTTTTTGGTTTTTGCTTAATTATTATGATAAGTGGGTGAGGAAGAATTGATGTTATTGTCAGCCAAACATTTCTACTATGTTTGATTTTAGAGTATCATTAATTTTTAATGCTCAAATGATGCACTCCGATATATGGACGGATTTCTACTGTTGTATGAGACAAGAATAGCCATCATGTGCCTTTCACAAAGGCATCAAGCTAGTTGAGTGCAATTGGCGGAGTTCGGGTCCACATCTCTAAATAGGGCTGGGCTAGTATAGTGGCCTCACAATCAAATGGCTATTTCTGGTATGTGATAAGTGGGCAATAAAGTGATCAGTTGGGGCCCCATGCCTATAGTGAGATCAACAGGCAACATGAGATGACGCAAATGGAATAAGAGCTTGCAAAATTAAGCTTCACTCAAGCACAAATTTTGAATAGTGGGCAAGCTCAATTAGTATGCCGGCAACTTAAATACAACGATACAGTGGGTGTAAATATTTGTAAACATAGGGAGTACTCTAAAAGTTTCAACAAACTTATTTATTATTTAATCTGCATATGTTAAATCAATTCATAGAATGGGGGGAAGGCATTAGTGCCAACACAAGCAGGCATATAGTATGACATGTTGGCATATGCAATATTAATCGTGCCTACTTGCAATGAACAGTCATAGGTCGCTTGTATGAAGCTTCATAGGTCACATCTAGAGCCAACCGCATAGATCTTTTGTCATACTTTGCTTTGCAATCCTGACATCTATTTGATTTCCTTTTAGAGTCCCCCTGCTATTATGATCCCTTTTTCAACTAGGATATCATAATAATTTACGTTGTATTATGGCTTTGTTCCGAAGCAATAGTTGTTAAGGATGCATACCAACCATAATGTGAACAACAATTGTTCCCTCTTTGGCAACTTTCACTCTAAAATAATATAGATGATTTCGATGAAGAGTAGTAATGGTGTAGCTAAATGGGCGGCTATTGTTATATGCGCTAGTACTCAAGTGGCAATAAGTAGACAAAGACATAATACCGCTGGATTTTAGTATGCCATGACACAACAATAGACACGACATCGTGGGTGGCTCCGTTTTGGAGCTAACATGGGCTTATATGTATTGTGAGCATGAGTACACTGCGTGACACTATATTAAACAAGCGTCTTGAAGATGCTGGCACTATTAGGCATAGTGGCTTTTCTCTTAACTGAAATGGCATCAAGCACAGTGGAGGCAAGGCAAAGTGGGCATTGGCAGATAGTGTCCACACAAGCGAGAGGCAGAGGCATAGTGCCACCAAGGAAGGAATCGCTGCCCACAAAAGGCATTAGTGAGGCAGGCTATCGTGCCACCGAAGGCGAGCAGTGAGCAAGCATGAGTGCCACCAAGGCATCACGTGAGCGCAAGGCAGTGCCACACAAGCAGCAGTGAGGCATGCATAGTGCCCCACACAAGGAAGGCAAGGCATTATGCCCCATGGCAAGTGAGGAAAGGGCATCGACCCACAGGGCATAGTGGGGGCAAGGCATGTGCCCACACAAAAAGATAGGCTCGTGCCTCACAGCAAGGCATGTGAGGCAAAGACATCGTGCCCAACAAGGCATACGTGGAGCAAGGCATATGCCCCACACATCAGGCAAGCAGTGAGCTAAGCATAGTGCCCGCACAAGGCACAGTGAGGCAAGGCAAGGCATGTCCACAAGGAAGCAGAAGGCAAGTGCCCATAAAAGGCAAGGCAACGCCTGTGTCCACCAAGGAAGACAAGGCATAGTGCGCAACACAATCGAGAACACGTCGAAACGCCGTAGGAGGTAGCAGCTTAGAATTTGGGTCCGCAAAGCTGTGGAGTATTCATTTTCTTAGACCTAAGGGTGTGACGAAATTTAGTGCAGAAATCGAGCCGGTCACCCGAGACACTACAGTTAGGCAAGGCGTAGTGCCCAGAAACAAGACACAGTTAAGGCAAGGCATAGTGCCCACACAAGGCATAGTGAGGCAAGCGTAGTGTTCAGACAAGGGCACAGTGAGGCAAGGCATATGCCCACACAAGGCCAGTGAGGCAAAGGCAATAGGCCCACACAAGGAAGGAATCGTGCTCACAATAGGTCATAGTGGTCAGGCATCGTGCCCACACAAGGCACAGTGAGGCAAGACTAGTGCCCCAGTCAAGGCAAGAGTGAGACAAAGCAATAGGCCCACACAAGGTACAGGTAAAGCATTGGCATAGTGCCACCAAGGAAGACAAGGATAGTCCATACAAGGCAAGGCATCCTGCCACCAAGGCGTAGTGAGGCAAGGCATAGTTCCTACACAATGCACAGTGAGGCAAGGCTTAAGGTGTCCAACAAGGCACAGTGAGCAAGGCATAGTACCGCAACAAGACACAAGATGAGCAAAGGCATTAGTGCCCACACAGAGGCAAGAGAGAAAGGCATCTTACCCCACATCAGGCATAGTGGGCAAGGCATAGTGCCCAACAAAGAAGCATCAATGCCCACACAAGGCATTGTGAGGCAAGACATCGTGCCTCCAACAGGCATAGTGAGGCAAGGCATAGTGCACAGGTCAGGCACAGTGAGCAAGGATAGTGCCCAAACAGGCAAGTGAGGGCAAGCAAGGCCATATGTGCCCTCACAGGAAGGCAAGACAAGGCATAGTGCCTCACCAAGAAGGCAAGGCAACGCAGTGCCCACTGACAAGAAGACAAGGCAGTAGGAGGCACAGACCGAAGGCAAGACAACGCCTAGTGCCACCAAGGAAAGACAAGGCATGTGCCACACAAGGCAACAGTGAGGCAAGGCATAGGTCCACACAAGGCCAGTGAGGCATAGGCATAGTCCCCAGCCATGGGTCAAGGCATAGTGCCCAACAAGGCCTAGAGAGGAAAGGCATAGTGCCCACCAGAGGGAAATGGAGGCAAGCAATGTGCCCACACAGGCAGACTGATGCAAGGCATATGCCACAAAGGAAGGCATCATGCCCACTAAGGCATAAGTGTGGCCAGGCACATGCACACAGAGGATAGGAGTAGGCATATGCGCACCAGATTGAGAGAGAGTGCCCACACAAGGCAAGTGAGGAATGCATATTGCCAACAGGAAGCAAGGGCAATAGTGCCCAGACAAGGCAGTGTGAGGCAAGGCATAGTGCCCACACAAGGATGGAATCTTGCCCAAAATAAGGTATAGTGAGGGCAAGGCATCGTGCCCACACAAGGCACATTGAGGGGGCCAAGGCGTACATGCCACTCAGGACAGTGAGGCTAAGGCATAGTGCCACAGGACAGTGAGGCAGTGCATAGTGCCCACACAAGAAGGTAAAGCATAGTCCCACAACAAGGCCATAGTGAGCGCAAGGCAATCGTGCCCAGTAAGGGCACAGTGAGCAAGGATGTGCCCACACAAGGAATGTAAGGCAATAGGAGGCGACATTAGTGCCCACAAGGCATAGGCCCGTAAAGGCATCAGTGGGAGGCAAGGCATAGTGCCCACCAAGAAGCATAGGCAGGCATAGGCCACACAAGGAAGGCAATGGCAACACACAGCATAGTGCCCACAACAGGAAGGCACGGCAAGGCATAGTCCACAAAGAAGGCAAGCAACGTATATGTGCCCCACAAGGCACAAGTGAGGCAATGCATAGTGCCACGTCAAGGCACAGTGAGGCATAGGCAAGTGCCACACAAGGAAACGAATGAGGCTGCATAAGGCCACACAGAAGGCAAGGCATATGTGCCCATCAAGGCATAGTGAGCAATCCAGTGCCACACAAGCAAGTGAGGCAGGCATAGTGCCCACAAAAGAAGGCATCGTGCCACACAAGGCCATTTGAGGCAAGACAAATCGTGCACACAAGCAAGTGAGGCAGAACATAGTGGGGGCCCCCCCACGTATTTAACAAGGGCAATAGTGAGGCAAGGCATTTGGCCGTCAAGGCACAGTGAGGCAAGGCATAGTGCCCCACAAGGAAGCAAGGCAGAGGCATAGTGCCCACAAGGAAGGCATGCAAGGCACAGGCATGAGTGCCCACACAAGGAAGCAAGGCAAAGGCATAGTGCTCAACACAAGAGGCAAGGCAAACGTATAAGTGCCCATCACAATCTAGAAAACGTCAAAACAGTTGAGGAGGTAGCACGCCTAGAATTTGGTCTGAAACTGTTGAGTTTCATTCTTAGGACTAATAGGTGGTGACAGAAATTTAGTCAAAATCGACCGGGTCCACCTAGAACAGTTAGGCAAGGCATCAGTGCCCAAGAAGACACAATTAGGCAGAGGCATTATGCCAACAAGACACAGTTATGCAAGGCATAGCCATCACAAGGCATAGTGAGGCAAGGCAATAGTGGCCCACGACAAGGAAGGAATCGTGCCCACAAAAGCATAGTGAGGCAAGGCATGTGCCCACTACAAGGCATAGTGTGGCGTGGCATCGGTGCCGCACACGAAGGCATAGTGAGGGTATAGGCATTAGTGCCCAATGTAGGCACAAGAGGAAATGCATAGAGCAACCAAGGCATAGTGAAGAGACGGCATAGTGCCACACAAGGCAATGAAAGGTAAAGGATAGGTGCCACAAAGGGCAACAATGAGGGCAGGCATAGTGCTCACCAAGGAACAGTGGAGGCATAGTGCCGCCGCACAAGGCATAGTGAGGCAAGGCATCGTGCCCACACAAGGCATTGGTGAGGCAAGACATATCGTGCCCAAAATCAAGTCATAGTGAGGAAAGGCCATAGTGCCCACATAAGGCATCGTGCCCACACAGGCTCGTGCCTCACACAGCATAGTGCCCCAATCAGAGGCATCGTGCCCGACACGGCAAGAGAGGAAAGCAAGTGCACACAAGGCACATTGAGGGCAAGGCATAGTGCCACAACAAGGCACAGTGATCAGGCATATGCCACCATCAACGCATAGGGAGGAAGGGCATCGTGCCCCCAGGCACAAGAGGCAAGGCATAGTGCCAGCCAAGGCACAGTGAGCAAGGCATATGCCACACAAGGAAGCAGCGCACGGCATATGCCAACACAAGGAAAGCAAGGCAAAGGCAGGCTAGTGCCCCAACAAGGAAGGCAAGGCAAGGCATAGTGCCACACAAAAGGCAAGGCAGAACACATAGTGCCCACACAAGGAAACAAGGCATACGTGCAACACAAATCGAGAAACGTCGAAACAGTCGTAGGAGGTGCCCGCTAAGAATTTGGGTCCAAAACACGTTGGAGTATTGAATTCTCATGACCTAAAAGTTATGAGAAATTTTAAGTCAAATCGACGCCGGGTCACCTGAGACATTTTTTTCCTTAAAGCATGATTGATATCATATCGAAATGAGTCGTCCGGACAATTTTCGAAATTGCCAATTTGTACAATGTGGTTCATTATGTAATATAAGGGTCCAAACAATTTGGGTCCAAATGAGTTTCATACGAGGACTTTGGAGTCTCCCATAACAAAAAACCGGCGAAAAAAGTCGAACACAAGGCACAGTTGTGCAAGGCATAGTGCCAACAAGGCACAATGAGCAAGGCATGTGGCCCACACAAGGAAGACAAGCAGGCAAGGCATATGCCACACAAGGATAGGCAGGGCAAGGCGTGTGCCACACAGAAGCAAGGCAACGCATAGGCAATACAACGGAAGAACAGGAATTGTCCCACACCACGAGAAAAACGTCGAAACAACGTAAGAGGTAGCACGCGATAATTGGGTTCGAGAACTGTGGAACGTATCATTTTCTCAAGACTAAAAGGTGTGATAGAATTTTAGTCAAAATCGAACCGGGTCCACCGAAACATTTTTTTTGTCCTATAAAAGGTTGATTATAACATCATCGAACAAATGAGGTCATCCGGACAATTTTCGATAAAATGCCAAAATTTGTCTATAGGTTCGTATGATATAAATGGGTTCCAAGAAAATTGGGGTCAAATAAGTTCAAACGCGGACTTTTTGGAGCCGTCAAAGAAAAATCGCAAAACATCTCGAAACGTCGTAGGAGGTAGCACGCTTAAATTTGAGTCCGAAACTATTGATATCCATTTCCAACTAAAGGTGACGAAAATCTGGACAAATAGAGCCAGGTCATCGAGACATTTTTGTGGCCGAAAAAGCGTCGGATTATAAATCATCGAAATGGGACCGGACAATTCGGAAAATTGCCAAATTTGTCCGATGGGTTATATGGTAATATAATGGGTCCAAAAATGATTTGCGGTTCCCAAATAAGTCCATACGGCGGACTTTTGAAGTTCCCTGTCAAAGAAAAAAAAGCGAAAAAGTCTGAAACACAAGGCACAGTTAGGCAAGGCATAGGCACAAAGGCACATTGTGAGGCAAGGCATAGTGCGCTACAAGGCTAGGCGGCAAGCATAGTGCCGCAACAAGGAGGAATGTGCCACAAAAGGCAAGTGAGGCAAGGCTCGTGCACTTACAAAGGCAAAGTGAGCAAGCATAGTGCCACTCAAGCACAGTGAGGCAAGGCATAGGCACAACAAGACAGTGCCTAGCATAGCCCCAAGGAAGAAAAGGCATCCCTGCCCCAAGAGTAGTGAGCATATGTTTGGCAAATGAAAATTTGCTAAGTATACATGCTTGCAATCAATTGAGGGTTTTTTATTGTCGGCTCGACATCTTTCTGAAGAGAAATTTCTTAACCGAGCCGAGGGTGAAAAACCCTTTTCTAAACAAAAACATGTATGTGTTGGCAAATGAAAATTTGCTAATTTAAGTATACATGTCTGCAAGCAATTAAGGGTTTTTGACTGTCGGCTCGGCATCTTTCTGAAGAGAAATTTCTCAACCGAGCCGAGGTTGAAAAACGGTTTTCTAAACACAAACATGTATGTTTCGCAAATGAAAATTTTCTAAGTATATATGTTTGCAAGCAATTGAGGGTTTTCTAGTGTCGGCTAGACATCTTTCTAAAGAGAAATTTCTTAACTGAGCCGAGGGTGAAAAACCCTTGTCTAAACACAAACATGTATGTTTGGAAAATGAAAATTTGTTAAGTATACATGATTGCAATCAATTGAGGGTTTTTCACTATCGGCTTGGCATCTTTCTAAAGAGAAATTTCTCAACCGAGCTGATGGTGAAAATCCCTTTTCTAAACACAAACATGTATGTTTGGCAAATGAAAATTTGCTAAGTATACATGAATGCAATCAATTGAGGGTTTTTGATAGTCGAGTCGGCATCTTTCTGAACAGAAACTTCTTAACCGAGCCGAGGGCAAAAACCTTTTTACTGAATATTTTTCTGACTTTTGTTTGTTCTTGTAGACTCAAAGGACTCRTTATTGAGTGGGCAAGAGGAGACTCATTGACTTGAAGCATAAGAAGACTCTAGCAAAATCGAAAAGTACTTCGGTTGTCGAAGAAGAGTCCAAGGAAAAGAAAAAACTAAAGACCATGTTTGTTGTTAACCCATCAAAGGGGTCTAAGCAGCCTGCTGCAGCTAAAACTGCCGAGAAGGAAACAAGTGTTCCTTCTTCGGCAAAATCAACTTCTGGGGGGCATTCTACTCAGCAAAAGTCCTCCAAAATGTCTAAGGATGATAACTCAACCAAAGTTTTTCAAAACCTACRGGTGACGAGGCAGCCAATAAACAAGCCGATAAGTCGACTGAAGCTCCGGAGAAGAAAAAACAAAAACAATCTTCTGCCAAGAAGGCCAAAAAAAGTAGTTCAAAGGACTCCAAAAGTCCTTTAAAGAAAAGAGAGTAGGAGAAGGAGACTCCTGCTGACTTCGTTATTGATCTTGAGGACAACTCTTCTGAACGTCAAGATCATGGATTTGATTTTTTCAGGAGCCAATCTTCTTTTTTGCCGAGCATGGAGTCGACATTGAAGAGATGCCTAGGGGTCCTCCACCACACATGATGCCGGTGAAAGGCGTGTCGGTTCAGCTGCCTCGTGATGAAATGGCTAATTTGGACCCCAGAAATTTAAACTCCACTCACACCTTCGATCTAGTGAGGCATGATCCTGTTTTTAGCCTGTTTGTCTCTCAAGTGGATGAAGGTATCTACTAACCGCCTTCGGCTGAGGAACTGGCCGAGAGATTTCCAGATACTGAACTTCTAGCTCATGTTCATAAGGAGATCCTCGGAAAAATGCCAAAGGTGACCAAACAACGGATGAAAGAGTACATTTCCAAGGGTGGTAAGTATTACCGTAACATTGTGACGACTATTCGGTTTTCAGACGACGTTGCTCCTTCTAACCCTTCTGACCCATCGGTCATTGCCTTCCCTGTTTCAGTGAACTCTTCCTTGGAGCAACAAGAAGAGGCTTTGGAGCACAGCACGACTCCTTCCAACTCGGAAGCCCACATTGAGCTGAAATTCTCGGCCAAATAGAGAACAAAAATGGCCAAGAAGATGCTGAAGGCGGTTCATCCTTTCTACCCCCAAACTCTACAGGGGTGTTGTTGCTGGAGACTTCATGACAACACAAAAAGCAATGATGCGATGTGAAAACAAAGCCGTCGAGTYAGCTCTCCAAGAAGGTCTCGAATCTCTCCAAGGCCATTCTGCTGAGGCCGACGAAAGACTATCTACCGCTGTAACTGCCTTGGTTGACTCTCTAAAAATCGAGTGGCCTTGAGAGCAGCCAAAAGTGCTTGGATGGAGGATAAGAAGAAGATGCAAGAAGAGATCTCCCTGTTGAAAAGGGAGAAGACTAATGCCGACTCTTCCAAAACCGAGATGGAGGGCATGGTGGAGTATTGGAAAAACATGGCGGTAGACGGCAGTCTCTTAGTCGAGAAACAGCTTCTGGAGTGTGCTGCAGAGGTGTTTGACATGCTAGAACCTCACAGCACCTCCGACTCACTGATTTGTGAGATCAAGTATCGCCGAAAGGTGCTTGAGGCTTTCGAAAGAGACAAAGGGCAGAACCATTTGTGGTGATGCCTCTTTTTGATGACGAGGAGAAGAGTCGATGAAATGCGAGGCTGGAGGAGGATGACGATGAACGAAGAGGAGTTGACCGCGGGAGCTCAGGAAAGGAAGGAAGACGACGCAGGCTGCTGAATCAAGAAAGTCTTCGACCGGAGGCTTTAAGAGAAGAGGAAAAGAGCAGCCGAGGCCAAAAGACAAGACTCTTCCAACACTAGCTTAATTTCATTTTCCCCTTTGTATAAAACTTGTGTTCGGAGTTACGTCTTCAGTCAGAATTTAAGATTTTTTGTATTTATTTATTAATATGAGAACTGTTGACAAGTTTGTATTATTTCTGCTTGCTCAAATTTCCAATATTTGTCTCAAAACTGTCAATTTTTTCTTAACAGTCAACCCAATCCAACATATAGCCTAGTATAAAGAATGAAGAAATTCAAGGACTGCAAGTGAATTAGAACCTTGAATCGAAGAAATACCAAGTACGAATTTGTGGCAGCCCCAAACCTTGCATTAATTTACCTTGTTCAAAGTTAAGATGGTCAAGTTTATAAGGTATAGTGTTGATTGAATTAGGCAAGTAGTAGGACGTTGGTCTAATACGTGAATTGCCTCTTGAGCATGAGGCAGTTGCCTGTGACATTTATTGACTGTGTATCGTAAAGAGTTTGTTTCGATTTTTACGTTGCATGTGTAAATCAAGTTGAGGGTTTTTGACCCGTCGGAGAAGTGCCTTGCCTTGAAAATAACTTTTTTCTGCAATGATTAAGAGGGTCGTTTATGCCATGATCAAGATTGACGTCGGCTTCGGCAAATTTTTTTGCTTTGGAAGGTGTTCTCAACCTTTGTGTTATAGCTCCCTTGGTCTAAGGTTGCTAGTTTATTTCATCTTGGAAAGAATTGGGAAATTTTATGTTTCTGATAGTCATTTAGTATACTTGAATAAGAACAAGTGTGTGGTATTTATGCCTGTGGAGGTCTTTTGAATTTTGAATAGTGCTTTAAGTTTCTTAAATTGTAATTTGCCTAGGATTTTTCAGTTAGGTGTTTCTTGTTAATTTGAAAATCTAGCTATCCAGCAGTTGAATATAGAAAAGGTTTGTTGCTAGGAGCATGAAATTAACTTGTAAGTCTGCCATGACGCAGTGAAGTTTATAATAAGCTGAAATCATACTCTAGAAAATATAAGTAGAACAATTGTATAGATAAAGGGGAGTTGTCATTTCATTATGAGATTGTATGGATGCATGGTCAAGAGAGAGTTATGATATAAAGATAATGAAAGTTACTCATATCTTAAGCTTATCTGCATGTTAGGTTTGGGAATTTCTTCCAAGATTTCAAGTCTGAAGTGTGCTTTCCTAAAGTGCGTGAATCTTAATAAGGTTCAATTAGGTTGACTGCCTTTCTTTTCCTTAGTGTTTCACTTTGTAACAGATCACAATTTGAAAGATAAGATAACCTTTTTGTTAACCTCTCTAGTCTTATTTGTAAAGTTAAATTGTAGTAAGTTTCTGATTTGGGAATCTAGAGAATTGTGCTAGGAGCCCAATTGTTTTTGTTATAAAGCTGGTGTAGTGTGGCTTTAACTTCATTTGGTAGTAACGTCAGAACCATAAGTAATGATGGTGATTCACCGGTTGAACCCTTGCATCGTGACTTATAGAACAAAGTTTGAAGTCTTCGCCACAGCTTTTGCATGATGAGTCTTCTTGATTCATTCATGATAGTTTGTTGAAGGCTCTATTGGCCATTTTCTGTGTGGATGAGCTATAGAAGCGAAATGTGTCGTAATGTGGTACTTGTGAAGACTATGACTTGTCCATCGGTAATGAGATTTTTTCCAGATGAAACTTCCTGTAATAGTTTATGATGCTTGCATGTTCTGTTCACCCATTGGTAAGGTATGCAGACCAACATACTTTTTTCCGAGCTTGGGGCATGGTGAGAATTGTCATGCCATTGGCAAGGGCCTGGAGAAGAAACAGGTGTGCGATTTTGGCTGGGTGATGATAACTTCATGCATTTTGGCACTTGTGGCTTTCTTGACCATGGGTGTCCTATCTCACGATGGCCATAGTACTGTTTAATGCTTTTCTGTAGAGACTTTCTCCGATGTTTGCCGCAAAATTTTCGTGAAGTCTTCCAAAATTTCTTGCCTTGTGGGTGCAAACTTGAGGAGAGAATACTTTTATGAGTACTCGTTCAAAACCAAGAGTCTCCAGCCTTGACATATTTTTCCGTAAGGATCATCTGGCATCTTCATTGTGCTTTTAATCATATTTTAACCATGTGTGTTGCCTGTCGATGAAATGGGTGATTCAAATCGTTAATACCTCCTTCTCATAATTCCAAAAAGACGATCGTCTAGTTGTTGTTGTGGCAAGCTAGAAGTTTGGAGAAGGCATAACTTTGATTGTTTCTGACATTGGGACATTGAGTGAGAACAAGCTTCCACCTTCCCTTCTTTTTGTACTATTTGTAAATACTTGTCATTATGTTTTATCAGCGAGCTCGTAGCTGTGCATTCACTTGGCTTACATCATCTGGCAGTTAGACATTGCTCTACTTTGCCAGTCTTACATTTGATGCCGTAATGAGAGTATTTTCTGTTCATTGTTGGAGGCTTGGAAATTAAACTCATTGAATATTTTAAAATGCTTCTTGGAGCTCAATTGAATGCTGCGCACGCCATTTTGTGTGGCCGAACACACAAATAAAACGTTTTGTTGACGCTCTCAATCGGTCGGTCATCTCAAAATGGTAAGTGTTGCCCTTTTAGTTCTAGGCCTCAATTAATATGATAGGCGTTCAATTTCTTTAGCATCGCAGCATCGTCCAAAGGTAAACTTTGAAAATGGTTTGTATGAGTGGTTGATCCGTATAATACCATGTGTGGTGCACAAAATAGGGTTCAATTTGGCGGCAGTGACAGGCAATGCCGAACTTCTCCGTTGATCGGTGTTCAGCACTGCAGAACAATGGGTGACAGTATAACGCATTTGATGCCTTCCTTCAGCTATGAAGGCAGCCAAAAGAGATGGGTTGGAGACCGCCAGGTTAGTTCAATGGCTCCTTCCATAGGGTCCAGACGAGCAGGATGAAAATGCTCCTTGATCCTTAGAAGAGCAGTTTTCACCTTCTGTTCCTCAATACTTTGCTCTTTTCTGGATCCATACAAAAATATTGGCACTTGTACTGCATTTTGACAGAAATCTCCCTAGGGCTGATGGCAATCCTAAGCTTTCTAACTCGTTACATTTCTCGGAGATAATATCAAGAATTGCTTGAACTCTATCTGGATTTGCTTAAATCCTCGCTGATCAACAAAGTAGCAAGGACTTGCAGAGGTCACCAAGTGCAATTTTTGGGTTTAACTTTATGTTGTAAATGAGGAGAGTTCAAATGTCTCCCGTAGGTAGCGGATGGCATCCAAAGTCTATTTTTCTTTTGTTGATCATATATCATGAGGCTTTCAACATTTGCGCCAGTTGGGCACTGCACAAATGGTGTTTGACACCCTATGAAAAGTGTTGGGGCCTATCGAAGCCGAAATTGACACATGATAGGAATAGAACCATTATCCATCACAAAAGCTGTTTTATCTTGGGTTCTTCTTTGTTTAGGGGATTTGATGAAATCCGAAAGACGCATCTACAAAGCTTAAAGCTTGATGACAACAGTTGAATCCACCAATTTATCAATCTTAGAAGGAAAGCTGTCTTGGCCAGGTGCTTTGTTAAGATAGTGAATCCACGCACATCGCTACAGTGCATTTTGGCTTAGGCAACTAGGTACTACATTGGTAGCCACTCAGGGTATTTACTTGGGCGTATGAGCCAGCGTCAATCATTTCTTTACCCTCATCATCAGCTTTTACTTCGAACGTTGCCCAATTCCTTTTTTCTTCTGCCCTATAAGGTTGCTTCCCTCTTCCACATTCAATTCAGTTGAGCTACTTAGGGTAATCCGGGCATTTTTTCTGCTGAGACGTAAGAATTAACCATTTAATCATGAATTCAGAAGAAGATCTTTCAATCTTGCCGCCACTGAAGAGTGAGCAAGAGAGCTTTTTTTTACATTCCTCTCGGGCGTGATTCATCCAGATGAAATCTTCAGGCTTTCATCTTCCTTAGGAAGTAAGAACATCCCTTGGAGCTGTGGACGAAGAATGTTTCTTTATGTCACCAGGACTTCTTCCGGCTTGCATTTCTTGTTTCTGTTAATGAATCGGCTTGTCTGGTGCCTCTCCTTGTCTGAAGAGACATGCTTGAGGGCAGCAAGATAACATCTCCTGGTTGACGTTGGTCTCCATAGATAGATCGCAACACTGTCTATCATTACTACACCAAATTCGTCAAGTAGAAGATG
>SNQN01006052.1:4213-24177 GCA_008642245.1 Bassia scoparia | reverse complement strand
AAGTCTTCAAAGAGGCTGAAGAGAAGAGGAAAAAGGAAGCAGCCGAGGCCAAAAAGAGCAAGACTCCTTCCAACACTTAGCTTATTTTCATTTTCCCCTTTTGTAATAAAACTTGTGTATCCATCGAGTTACGTCTCAGTTCAGAACATTAAGATTCTTCTTTGTAATGTATTTATTAAATCAATGAGAACATGTAACTTTTGACAAGTCTTGTACTTATTTTGCTTTGCCTCAAATTATCCAAATATTTGTCTCAAACACTTAGTCAATTTTTCTTCTTTAAACAAGTCACACAYCATCCAACATATAGCCMAGTAATCAAAGTAACTTGACAAAAATACTCAAGGAATCTTGCAATGGTTGAATTGAAGAACAACCTTGAKTAACCTGAAGAAAACATWCCAAGTAACGAAATTTGCTCGGCACGCAACCATACTTGCCCCATTCAATTTAACCATTGTTKAAAGTAAGCCGAGATGGTCAAGTTTATAAGAGTATTGTGTTGATTGACTTAAGGCCAAGTAGTGGCGTTGAGTCAATCAACTACCGTTGATTGCCCTTAAACTTGAGCATCGAGGCCAGTTGCCCTTGCCGACATTTCATTCGGCTAGTGTATCACTCGTAAAAGAGTTTCTTTTTCGATTTTAACTGCATGTTTGTAATCAATTGAGGGTTTTTGACCCTCGGCTCGGCAGAAGTTTCCTTGCCCTTGAAAAAGAACTTTCTTTCTACCAAGTACTTACAGTTGGAAAGGTCGTTTATCCATAATCAAAGAATTTTGACCGTCGGCTCGGCAAAAAATTTTCTGCCTTTGGGGAAAAGGTTTTCTTCCAAGCCTCTTTGTGTTATTAACGCATGCCCTTGTGTTAAGGTCTGCACATCTAGTTTTGATTTCCATCTTGGACAAAGAATTGGATTCATTTATTAATGTCTATGCTGATAGTCCATTTAGATATACTTGAATAAGCAACCTAAAGGTGTGGTCATTTAATGCCCTTGATGAGAGGTCTTTTGAATATACTTGAATAAGTAGCTTTAATTTCTTAAACTTGTAAACTCTTGCCCTAGGCAACATTTTTCAGTCAAGGTTAAGTTCTTGTTATTTGAAAATCTAGCTATCCAGCTAGATTTGAAAATAAGAAGAATGTTGTTTGTGCTGAGGAGCCATGAAATAAACTTGTAAGTCTTGCCATAGACAAGCTTGAAAGTTCATAAATAATGCTTGTAAATCATACTTAGCAAAAGTAATAACGTAGAACAATTGTATAGGATAAAAAAGGGGAGTCATGCTCATTTCATTAATGGAGAATTGATGGCATATGCCAATTGATTACAAAACGAGAGAGTTATAGACTACTTAAAGATAACTGAAAAGTATACATGTAGTACCTCTTAAGCTTATCTGCATTTCAGGTTCTTGGGAGCCACTTTCCTTCCAAGATCTCAAGTCTGAATGTGCCTTCCCTAAAAGCTTCTGCAATCTTATAAGGTCCTTCCCAATTAGGTGTGACCTTGCCCTGCTCCTTTTCCCTTCCAAGTGCTTCCATCTTTCGTACGACCAGATCACCAACTTTGAAAGGACAAAGATTAACCTTTTTGTTAAACTCTGGTCATCCTCATCTTGTAAAGTTATTGCCTTAGTAGAGCATTTCCTCGAATTTTGGGAACTAAATCAAGATTGTGCCTTAGAGCAGCCCAATTGTCTTCTTCGTTATAAAGCATGGCTCGTAGTGTAGGCTCATAAACTTCAATTGGTAGTACCGCCTCAGAACCATAAACTAACATGAATGGTGATTCACCGGTTGAACCCTTGGCAATCGTCCTTATAGACCACAACACGTTATGAAGCTCTTCCACCCACAAGCCTTTTGCTTTGATGAGCTTCTTCTTGATTCCATCATTGATAAGTTTGTTGAAGGCCTCTACTTGGGCATTTGCTTGTGGATGAGCTATAGAAGCGAAATGTGCCGTGATGTGGTCCATTGTGGAAGACTATAGACCTTGGCACTCCAAATCGAGTAACGAGATTTTTCCAGATGAAACCTTCCATGTCAATAGTTTTGATGCTTAACATTGGTTTCTCTTCCACCCACTTGGTAAAGTAATCGACAGCTACCAAAATATAACTTTTGTTTCCCGAAGCTTGGGGGAATGGTCTGAGAATGTCCATGCCCCASTTGGCGAAGGGCAATGGAGAAAGAACAGGTGTGCAATTGTTGGCTGGCTGATGAATAAGCTTCCCATGAATTTGGCACTTGTGGCATTTCTTGACCATGGTGATTGCATCCTYTCTCACCGATGGCCAATAGTACCCTGTTCTCAATGCCTTTTCATCTAGAGACCTTCCTCCGATGTGTGCCCCACAAAATCCTTCGTGCAAGTCTTCCAAAATTTCTTTGCCCTTGTTGGGTGTCAGACACTTGAGGAGAGGATGAGAGAATGACTTCTTGTAGAGCACTCCGTTCCAAAGAACAAACCAAGAGTCTCCAGCCTTGACATATTTTTCCCTAGCAGGATCATCTGGCAATCTTCCATTGTGCTTTTAATCCAATATTTCATCCATGCTGGTGTTGCCCCTGTCGATGAAATGGGTCTGATTCAAATCGTCAATACCTCTCTTCTCAATAACTTCTCAAAAAACCGATCTCTGGTTGTTGCTTGTGGCTCAACTAGCAAGTTTGGAGAGGGCATCAGATTGATTCTTCTCTGACTTCGGGACTTGAGTGAGAACAAAGCCTTCCAACCCTTCCACTTCCTTTTTGACCATTTGTAAATACTTAATCATGTATGTTTTCATCACGGGCCTCATAGCTTCCATTCACTTGGCTTACAATATTCTGGGAGTTAGACATTGCTTCAATACATTTTGCCCCAGCCGCCTTACACATCTTGATGCTCTCTATGAGAGCCTCATTTTCTGCTTCATTGTTAGGCTTGGAAATTAAACCTCATTGCATATTCATAAACATCGCCTTCCGGAGACATCAATTGAATGCCTGCCCTGCACCCATTTTGTGTGGCCGAACTATCAACAAATAAAACCAAAACGTCTTTGTTGACGCTCTCCAACATCGGGTCACGTCATCTCCACCACAAAGTCGGTAAGTGCTTGCCCTTTTATAGCCTTCCTAGGCTCAAATTCAATATGATAGGCGTTCAATTCTATAGCCCATCGTAGCATCCTACCAAAGGTAACCAACTTTGAAAATGGTTGTATGAGTGGTTGATCCGTATAAACAATGATGTGGTGACCCACAAAATAGGGTCTCAATTTTCGGCAGGCAGTGAACAGCGCAAGCTCGAACTTCTCCACCGTTGAATAACGGTGTTCAGCACCTTGAAGAACATGGGTGACGAAGTATACCGGCATTTGAATGCCCTTCCTCGCAGCTATGAGGACAGCCAAAAGAGCATGGTTGGAGACCGCCAGGTATAAGTTCAATGGCTCCCCTTCCATAGGGCTCACCAGACGAGGCAGAGAGTGWAAATGCTCCTTGATCCTTGTGAAAGCAGTTTCAGCCTCTTCTGTRCACTCAAACTTTGCTCTTTTCTAGATGACATCCAAAAAATATTGGCACTTGTCACTTGATTTTGACAAAAATCTCCCTAGGGCTGCTAGGCAACCCGTAAGCTTCTAAACTTCCTTTACATTTCTCGGAGATGACATATCAAGAACTGCTTGAACTTTATCTGGATTTGCTTAAATCCCTCGTTGATCAACAAAGTAGCAGAGGAACTTTCCAGAGGTCACCCCAAAGGTGCATTTTTTGMGGTTTAACTTCATGTTGTAATGACGGAGAGTTTCAAATGTCTCTCGTAGGTCAACTGGATGGKATTCCAAAGTCCTACTTTTGATGATCATATCATCAATGCAGGCTTCAACATTTCGGCCAAGATGGGGTGCAAAAATGGTGTTGACACACCTATGAAAAGTTGTTGGGGCCTTCCGAAGACCAAATGACATCACTCGATAGGAATAGAACCCATTATCCGTCACAAAAGCTGTTTTATCTTAGTCTTCTTCTTTGAGGGGGATTTGATGAAATCACGAAAACGCATCTACAAAGCTTAAAGCTTGATGAACAACAGTTGACTCCACCAATTTATCAATCTTAAGGAGAGGAAAGCTGTCCTTGGGTCATGCTTTGTTCAAATTAGTGTAATCCACGCACATTCGCCAAGTGCCATTTGGCTTAGGCACTAGGACTACATTGGCTACCCACTCAGGGTATTTACTGGGGCGTATGAAGCCAGCGTCAATCAATTTCTTTACCTCCTCATCATCAGCTTTACTTCGAATTTGCCCCAAGTTCCTTTTCTTTTGTCTGATAGGCTTGCTTCCCTCTTCCACATTCAATTTATGTTGAGCTACCTTAGGGTCAATACCGGGCATATTTTCTGCTGAGAACGTAAAGACATCATGAAATTCCAGAAGAAGATCTTTCAACTCTTGCCCCACTGAAGAGTGAGAAAGAGAGCCTTTTTTTACTGTCCTCTTCGGACGTTATTCATCCAGAATGAAATCTTCAGGCTTATCATCTTCCTTAGGAGGTGAAGACATCCCTTGGAGGCTGTGGACGAAGAATGTTTCTTGTGTCACCACGACTTCTCCGGCTTGCGTTTCTTGTTTTTTGTTAACTAATCGCTTGTCTTAGTGTCCTCTTCCTTGTCTGCAGAGCCAGGCTTGAGGGCAGCAAGATAACATTCCCTGGTTGACCGCTGGTCTCCATAGATAGATCCAACACTGTCATCATTACACACAAATTTCATCAGTAGAAGATGAGTAACAATCACTGCTTGTTTTTGTTCAACATGGGGCGGCCTTGTATGTTGTAGGAAGTCATATCATTCAATACTAAGAACTTCACAATCTCATGTCCACACTTTTCTTTGCTTCCAAATCTGATTGGCACATATACGGTTCCCACTGGGCAAACTATGCCTCCTCCAAAACTAACAWTGGGATGATCAGCCTTGACGAAGGAACTATCATCGAACATAAGCTTGGAGAGACAACTGAAACTTATAATGTTAGAAGAACTCCCAGTGTCAATCAASATTCTCTTCACCTTCAGATTGTCGACTTTTAGTTCCACCACGATTGGATCATCGTGTGGAACTTTGACGGGCGCTACATCTCTGTCCTTTTGGAAATTCGCAGTTCCGGGAAGTTGTCATCTAGAACATTATCGGTGGTCATTACTTGGGAGAGATTACGTAGGTAATCCTTCCTCCATTTCATTGTAGGTCCTCCAGCAGCGAACCCTCCCGAGATGATGTGTACTACTTTAGAGTCTGTGTCATCATCTTCA
Source organism: Bassia scoparia (assembly GCA_008642245.1). Classification (NCBI taxonomy): domain Eukaryota; kingdom Viridiplantae; phylum Streptophyta; class Magnoliopsida; order Caryophyllales; family Amaranthaceae; genus Bassia; species Bassia scoparia. The sequence goes on along the minus strand of SNQN01006052.1, from coordinate 18,865 downwards.
ACTTGAGAGGTTGTTTTCTTTTCCTTCTGTTGGGCTTTAGCTTTGCCCTTAATCAAATATTTTGGTATCTTTCCTTCATCGACTAAGGCATCCAATGCTCTCTACAGATAGAAGCCTTCGTCGCTAAACCACTTTAGCGACGGAAATATGAAATGCGTCCTTAATTTAGGAACGGATTTAAATGCGTCCCTAATTTAGCTACGAAAAATAAAAATCTGTCCCTAACTTTTGGGACGGAAATAAAAATCCGTCTCTAAATTTAGGGACGGATTCTTATTTTCCGTCCCTAAATTTAGGCACTGATTTGGAATTTCCGTCCCTCATTAAAAAAAATGATTTAGGAGTGATTACTCTTAATCACTTCTTAACAACCCCTTCATCACCACTATTAATAGCATCTCGTCCAGCTCTTGAGACGAATCGCACCCACGACCCCAAAGTCACAAACCAATGCCCCAACCAACTACTCCAAATACCAACTTGTATAATTTATTCAACAAAATTTGTTTATATGTACTGGTAGAATTAGCTACGGATTCTAAAATCCGTCCCTAATTTAGCTACGYATTCTAAAATCCGTCACAAATTTAGGTACGAATTTTAGAATCCGTAGCTAAATTAGGGACGGATTTTAGAATCCGTAGCTAAATTTATGATTTTTCTTATACGTTGTGTAATGGTAGAGGGAAAATTAAAATCCGTCTCTAATTTAGGGACAGAAAATTAAAATACGTCCCTAAATTTCCCACTCTTTTTTCCTCAAACATTATTACAAATTTAGGGACGGATTTATGAATCCGTAGCTAATTAGGGATAGATTCCAAAATTCGTTCCTAAATTAGGGACGGATTTGAATCCGTCCCTAAACATCCGTCGCTATATGAGCTTTTTTTTGTAGTGCACTACATCACTACCACTACATTTCTCACTCTGTCCTCCACGAATTCCACCATCACCACAATTCTGACTTCTCCACGAATTCAACCACCACCACAATTCTGACTTCTCCACGAATTCAACCACCACAATTCTTTATATTTCCTCCACAAATTCAACCACTACAAGAAATCCTTCTCTCTTCTCCATGAATTCGAGCACCAACAAATCACCACTACATCACTTCGAGAGTCGCCCCCAAAGTTCAAGCGTCACCTCCATCACAACCACCCTTAGCACAAATCTTAATTCGAACCACAACCCAAATTCAAGCCGCAATTCAAGCTGTAATATAATTAAATATGGGTTAGAATCTGAGTTTCAAGGGATTCCAATTTGGGTAAAAATCGGCAAAGATGGAGGTGGTTGTGCGGTGTGGGGTTGGCTTGGGTGGTGCGATTCAGTTCAAAATCTTGGATTTGGGAGTTTTTGGGTTCAAAATCTGGGCTTTATGTTCGAATTGTTGGTGATGGATGGTGTTGTTCGGCGGTGATGTGAATGGTCTGATGATGGTGATCTGAGCTATTCGTAATATTCCTCTACAAAACACATAGTTTAAAGTAGTGTTAGAATAATGATTTTGTTATAGAAATTGCTTGGTATGGTTTAGTCGTTGCTTCTCTAAGCATATAGTCATGAGTTAAGCAAATATAATCTATGTTTTAAGGTAAAATTAAACAAGGTTAATTAGTTAGTTAGTTTTAAAGGGTTGATGTTTAATTCAGTCTCAGAAAAAAAGCAACAAACTCTTTCGCACGGACTCTTAGGCAAAATTTGCAAAGTAAGATTAAAGGTTATGTTACAAAACACCACCACCACCAAGCCCAGCCACAACCCAACACCACCGCCAACACCTCGCACCAACTACGATCGCTGCCAAAACCAAGCCGCAATTGATCCCCAACGACGAACAACCGCCATAACAAATCTGCAATTCATCCCCGACAATGAACCACCACCCTAACCAAGAACCAACCACGAACCCCCAATCGATCCATAACCATGAACCACCACCATTACCATGTCTCAATCGATCCCCAACCATCACCACCACCTGCGCAAACTCCAATTGAACCATCTGCATAGCCAAATAAAACCATGCGTCAACGCGCAAACTCCAATTGAACCATCTACATAGCCCAATCAAACCATGTGCGAACAACAATTGAAGAGACAATTCGATTCGATTAGGGTTGTAGCGACAGTTCAATTTGGACCGAAGGGAGGTTGCGACAGTTTGATTAGGTCGAAAGGAAGGTTGCGGTGGCTCGTGAAGGTCTGTAGCGATGTCGCGAAAGCTCATGCGGTTCGAGTAGGGTCTGTAGGGTGGTCGTTGGGTGGTGGTGTTGCTAGGGTTAGGTGGTGCGGTGGTGTTAAYGGAAAGAGAATGGTGGTGCTTGGTGGAGATTAGTTTGTGTTTAGGTTTGTAATTAATTTAGGTTATATGATGATAATGTTGATTAGGGTAATTTAATTATTTTTTCAATATTTTAGGAAGGGTAAAATATATAGATATTTCATAAGGTAAAACTTACCAAATTCGGAAAAAACGTTTGTTGCATTTATTGTGATATATTCTAAAATGAAATTTGTTGCGTTTTTTTTATACGGAGGAAGTATTATCAGTAGTAGAAAAAACATCAAAAGCTGGAGCTATAAAGCTCGGGTTTTTTTAAATAACCCCAGCTTTTAACCCATCTTAGAGGCTAAAAAATTAGAAAAATCACAAAAAGCTGGGGTTCTTTTTTTTCCAAACTTTTGAACTAAATTAAAAAAAATTAATAAAATAAAACCAACGAAATATAACATAACGACAATTCTAACTTCACTCCTAACCCTCCTTGGCAAACCCACAGACCAAAATAAGACCCCAATTTCAACGCCTAAACGTAGTCTCTCCTCTAATCTTCATACACTTCATCACGCCTAACCTAGTCTCTCTCCTCTGATCTCTCATCACTTCACGCTCTCATACTTCTCTCTCTTCTTTCTCTACTCTTCACCATTCCTCTATTCTTTTTCTTCTCTTATTTTCGTTTTTTGTTTAAGGATTTTCCCGCGTCGCTTTGGTTTTTTTGGTCATTCATTTTTGCCGTCATCGCTGGTTTTTGGTTCATTTCATTTTCGCCGGCGTGCAATATAGCAAAATAGGTCATTTGCTGCGGTTATTTAGGGCTCATTTGTTGCGTGTTTGAATCGCAGCAAATACAGCCTGCATCAATGACTATTTGCTCGGTTTGGCTAAAAACCGGCAGAAAAAGGACATTTTGCTGCGTTTTTAGCCATAACGCAGAAATATACCTTATTTGCTGCGGTTATGGCTAAAAACCGCAACAAATAGTGTTTATTTGTTGCGGTTTTTAGCCATAACGCAGCAAATAGTCTATATTTTTTTAAAAAAAAGATCCAATATATAGACAGCCCATATATATATATACTGCAAGTATATATAATATATACATATATATATAAACATACATTATAATTATATATATATAGGAATAGGATCATGTGAAACACAAACGTTAGGTGAAAACTAAAACCTCTTAATTGACCGTAGGATTTGGAATGGACGGTCCGATTTAATCTATGTAACTACTTGTTTAATCTGGGGTATTTGAAGGTTTAAAGGGGTACACGTGTACTGTTCATCAATATGTACTGAAAGTCTTGTGTACCTTTACTGGCTTCTATGTACGCCTAAATTGTAAAATGTAACCACTTATTTTGGTTTTCACGTTTTCATAACACATGTGATTTTCAACTGGATCCTGACTCTATTATATATTATATTAATATTATATATAATATAATATATATATATTATTATATATATATATATAGAGATTGTCTATGATATTGCAAATTTTATATCATTTATACACGCTTACGTCGATCATATATTATTTGATTGAGAAAATGTTAAAAAACAAACTAGGTAATAATTTACAAGTATATGACAATTAATATGATTACAAATATAATATTACAATTATATATTAAAATTATATATTACTGCATCAATTAAGCCCTGAAGTTTACTCTAGATTCCTCGATTCATGTCTTTGAAAATAGAGCACAAGCTGAAAGCATGAAAATTATGTAAAACATAGCATTGAAAGGATATGCTGCCATATATCCYCCAAGCTACAGTGACAAAAAAATGGATGTCGTGAGAAACTTTAAACTGCAATTACCTTGAGATTGTTACTAATAAATAAATAATAGTTTAATGACCCAAAATGTAGTGAATAGCAGATACATACGATATGATGTTGCAGACCATGAAAGTCCCAAATATCAAAGGGTGTATTAAAAAATAAGCTACTGGATTGATAAATTGGTTGACAATTGAGTAATTGAATTAAAAAATCACATAAAAGCTACTCGGGTAGAAATTGCTTAGTTCACAGAAAAATCATTASTGCAACTGTGCAAGTGTGCAACATTTCCTCTTAATTACCAAAAATTCCCCTTTTTCCTGTAAAATCTTCAACAACATTAGAAAAAAATTACAAATATTGCATGCATAGCAATGGAACAGGCAAAAGTCTACAATTCAGGGTTTAAAAAATTAGAATATAATGCTCGCTGAACAATTTATATCCTTTTAATTAGCAAATTCAAAAATTCAATCTACCAAAAACAAATCTTTAAAAAACGTAGTGTAGTACTACCGATTTGTCATTTGTATAAATTGAAAACAATTTACAAATCAGCGCAATGAGTTCGAAATTAGACGTTAAGTTCGAAATTGCAAAATAGAAGATGAATACTTACGAAGTACGGAGTACTAATCATTTGGAAAGAGAACATTAAAGTGTGTGCAAGTATGACATAAGATCGTTAGTATGAAACTGCAATTACCTTTATATGGAGGAGTAATCAAAGATCAAAGGGCATTTGCCACCTAGCTCTAGAGTGACAGGAATTAAGTGCTTAGCAGCTTCCATCATCACTATACGACCAATTTGTGGGCTCCCTGATGAAATCATCAAAATAAACACACACAATGACTCAATTAATTGCACAATACAAATGCATGACATATATAGGCACACACACACACACACACACACACACACACACACACACACATATATATACCAAATGCAACCCTCATCCCATTCTGAAACTAATCTACCAACCAGATCTCAAAATTCCTATTACAACCTGTGAATTGATAAGAATGTTATAGCATTAGATTACTTATTCCGGATTTCCATTCACAAAAGCTCAGATTTTTTGAATTCAGAATCGAATCATTGTTTGCAATATTTCAAGCATTCAACATTCAAATTATCAAGCGCCATTCGTTCCAGGTTTCCAATCACAAAAATTCAGGGTTTGAGATCAAGCATACACATTCAGAATTCCAATTCATTTCATCAATCCAAATTTTCATTTCAAAAATTATAACTTGATAAACAAACAATTAAACAAATCAATAATCGCATGCACAAATTACAACATCATAAACAAAATCATTATAATTTGATTTCAATTCAATAAACCAACATAAAAAACAGAATCTGATTTTTTGGGTTTTCGAAAACCAACATAAAAATTAGATTTAAAACCACAAAATGCAGAAATTCGAAAACCAACATAAAAAACGAAGAAAATCACAAAAAAAAATCAAAATAAAATCAGATTAAAAAAAACCTAGATCTGAAATATTAAAACGAAGTAAAGCAAAAAAAAATCAAAATTTAAAATCAAAACACAAATGAATACCCTATAAATCAAAAAATCCCCCAAAATAGAGAGAGATCGATAAAACTAAACTAAATTCACATTTAAAAACCCCCTAAAATCGAACAAAAAAATAGAATAACCAAACTAAAATCAAAACACAAAAAAACTCAAAGAAAAGAAGAATCGAACGGTGAAATAAGAAAAAAAAAACGAAAAAAAAACACAATAACAAACCTAAAATGAAAATCAAAATTAAATCGACAAAAATCATAAATCAGAATTCAATTAACACAAAAAATGAGAATTAAAAAAAATAAACTTACCAAACCGCGGCGCGAGGAGAGGAGAAAGGGGAATAGCGACGGCGCAAAGGAGAGGAGGGAGGAAAGAGAGCGGCGCGAATGGTGGAGTCAGAGTAGATCTAAAAGAGAGGAGAGAGCTAGAGGAGAGTAAGTGAAAAGAAGAAGAGGTTAGAGTAATAGCAGAGATGAGAGGATCAGAGGAAAGAGAATGACAATGGTATGGAACGTATAGTGTGTGAAAGGAAGAATGAAATGTGGGTGTAGAGGGCGTGAAAGTGAGAAGGAGGAGAGAGAGAAGCGTATAGGTGTGAAAGAGAGAAGGAGAAGAGAAGAGAAAGAAAGAAAGAAGATGTTATGGGTTTTGTTTGTAAATGGCCACGATATTGGGCATCAAAGAGAGAGCAGATGGCACGTCTTTTATTTCAAGACCCAATGCTGCGGTTAGGCCAAATAACCGCAACATATAAGCTATACTTAATTTTTAACACTTTATTTGTTGCGGTTGTTTATAAAACCGCAGAAATAACAGTTATTTGTTGGGGTTGTTATAAAAACCGCAGCAAATAACAGTTATTTGCTGCGGTTTTTATATAACCGCAGCAAATGACCCGCATTATATAATGTTTTTTTCTATCAGTGGTTGCTGCGGCCTCTATTTTCTGATCTATTTGAAGTTTTTGGTATTTATATATTATATTATATTATATATATATATATATATATATATATTATATATAATATATATATATATATATATATATATATTATTATATATATATATATATATATATATTATTTAGGATGAATGGTTAAATTTTCGTTTATATTTTTGAATTTCTATTTGATTTGGGGAAATCGATTTAGTTATGTTTTTTTCCTTTAAAATTTCTATGTTTTTTTTTTTTACAATTTTCTGATTTTTCATCATCAATTTCTAGGGTTTTCTGGTTTTTTTCCTTAAATTTTTTTTTTTTTTTTGGGGGGGGGGGGGGGGGGGAAGGGGTTGTCATTTTTTGGGTTTTCCTTGGTGGATATTCGATTTTCAGACCTTGGGGGTTTGTCGATTTTTTATTAAATTGTGTGAACTCTGAAATTTCCTCATGTTCAAGATTGACGAATAAAAAATAACTTTGGGTAACTACAATAAATGAGATCCTGAAAGATGAAGAAAAGTGTGTGATTTCATTAAGCATCTCAAATAATAATCCTATTATTTGAATTTGGCAGGCATCAAAAGTCACCATCTAGCCACCTCAGTCGCATTGCAGGAAACAATTCCAACCCCTTGCATGTATGTATTTGGTGTTAGATTGAAGTATTGATTTATACTATCATTTCTTGAAATTGTTAGTCCAATATCTAGAGAGAAGCATCCAATAGTATAGTTTGTTGATTGGTGCATATATTATTCTCAATAAGAAAAACAATATAAATGTAAATTATGAGTAAGCAATTAGGCTTTTTATGTTTTAATTTTTTTTCCCTGATATTATAGTGTTATAAATTCTAGTTGCATAAATTAGTTTTTGTTTTAGAAATAGATTTATCAGCTTCTTTTGTAGATTGTTTTTGTCAAATTCAACTAATCTGACATAAAATTGGTGTTATGGTTGCACTTTAGCCAGATGTCTATTTGCTATTCTATCTGTAGTTGGTGTTTTTATATGTTTAACCTTCCAAGACTCGAAATTGGATGGTACAATCATTGTAAGGCTATGAACATGCTTCTTTCCAATTCTACAAATTATATGTTGTACTTTGTTGAACAGGTGGAGGATGCCACTAAAGCTCTTGCAGCAACAAATGGGACAAATCTTGAGAAAAATGGCCAGATTTTACGCGTGGCATATGCAAAAAGCATACTCGGTCCTAGTTCAGGGTCCGCAGCGCACACAAATCAAGCAGCCTTGCTGCAGTAGCATAAGAGGCAGCAACATTTGCTCAACAGGTAGAATTTAGAGTAAGATTATATTTACATGAAAATTGACTCGGGATTCTGATATCATCAATGTGCATTGAGATTTTTGCTTGAAAATGCATCCTAAAACATCAATGCTCGATTAATGTTTTCTTTTTTCCTCTTTTCCTTTTAGTTGAGGGATTGTGGCACAGTAAATTCAGAATCACTCTCTTTGTCGTTCACGCCAATTTCCGCATATAAGTTTTCTGCCTGTGTGTATGTACGTGTCTTAGTTTTTCGCTTATCTTGTCTCAAGGAATTGATCGATCATTTGTGCTGCATTTAAATGATCTACAATTAATATGTTTTCGTGTCTATCTAATTTGGTTTGTTGAATTTTCTCAAGTTGCTGCCTCAGACTTGCCACTTTCTCTTCTGTTTCAGCTTAAACATTACCAGCAAACCTTCTTGGTTGTGGCTTTTTCTTGAAGGTTTTCTTTCCATACTCGTTCTTTCCTGAGTCATCCTCTTGCCTTTTCCCTTCATCCTTCTGGACTTTGGATGATTCTTGGGATAACCCTTCACTTTCCCAAAGTCTTCAGCAGCATGATTCTTCAATCCACACACAGAGCATGCATCCTTCCCGTTACTCATCATGGCAGACATGTCAATTCATGCTTATCATTTATCAGCAATTTTTGTGCCTCTTTCTTGTTGTATTTGAGCACACACATCCTCAACTGATGGGAGTGGTGATTCATGATAATTTGACTCCTATGGAACCATACTCATCATCCAAACCAAACAAAAATTGAAACAACCTCAGTTCTGCCTTCTGTTGATTCATAACATTTATAATATGCATTGATTTCTGTGGTTAGTTCAGTGATGTGAGGATAGTTGTTGAGGCATCAACTTCTCCCACAATACCTTCATCTTAGTATAATTTCATGCACTGACCTACCATTTTGCATCACTCATACAAATCCTTGTTGAGCTTGTATTTCCTTGCTCCATTAGATTGCAGAAACCTTCTTTGTAACTGCTCCCATATTTCTTTGGCTGAGTCCATAAATATGATAGACTTCTTGATGTTTTCTGACACACTTCCCATTATCCTTGAGATAACCATATTGTTGGCTCGATTCCACAACTCTTCATTCTTAGTGGTCTTCTTCTCTTGGCCAGTCACAAACCCCAACTTTATCTTTGAAGCCAAGGCAATCTCCATTGACCTTCTCCAGATTCTGTAGTTCTCTCGCCTGTGATTTTGTCAACAAGGATTGATGTACTGCCATCATAGCGATGGATGTATAATGGGCTTCCCATGTCTGGTGTATCAGACTTAGTTTCATCTGCTCAAACACGGCTTAATATTCTTCCTCAACGACTACCTTTCGGGCTTGTCTTACTCGACTTGCGTCGCCTTTGACTTTCTTCCCTTCGTACTCTTATAGCTTGGCTTACTCTGTACAAGACAATATTTTAGTGCTAGCTTGATTGTGGCACAACAATGGACTCAATAAAATTAGATGATGGATAAATAATCAGTATATAGAGTAGTCAGTAGGACTTAGTACTCACACACTCAGGTTGTATTCAATCATTGGATTTCTACCTGAAACAGAACTTTGACATATGTTATTTTGCAATTAGCCCTATCTTTCTATCAATCATAGGAGCCATGTTCAATTATTTCTACTTATAACTCCTGAAGATAGAAGCTTTGTAGCTTTAGTTCTTGCATCATGAGACCAGGAGTTACCAACCTTTAAAATAGCCACTTTAGGAGAAAAGTTTTAGTTTTATGGTATCCTTAAATTTTTGTATTGTTAGGAGATATGTTGTTTGATGTATTCCTGCCTATCTAATTCTTCTGTAATTCGTAGTTTCTAGAAATATGTTATGTTCTTATCCCCCTATAGTTCAGTAGTTAGTAACTAATATGATGTGTTCCGGGAGTTGAAATAATCGAAAAAGACTTGGCGTGGATTAGTTACAAGTACTATGTTGTGTTTCTTTTGTCCCTTATAGACTTGTATTTCAGGACCATAATCATTCTCTAGATCTAGAAATCCTTTGAGTGACATTGTAATTTTGCAAGATTAAGGTTTAATCTTGAGCTCTAATTTCACAATTCACTCTAATGCTTTTTATTTTTATTTGCAAATCTCCAATTTTTTTCCATCCTTTAAACCACGAAGCAATATAGATGGATGTTTTCTTGAATAATACTAAGTAATGAGTTTCTTATTGTTTTTTCATTTTTCTGTTATGTTAAATTTGATAGCCTTTGTTGAATTTGAAGAGAAAATTCTAGACGCTTTAGAGACACAAGAAGGAATACATGAGGCCTTTACATGGTACAACAAGGTACTCTCTCCTCTTTTTTCGCTGTGAGCTATAAATCGCAATGGTTTTTTCATAGTGTCTAGACATCATGCTACAGGGTTGTGTGCAAATCATTAATTTGTTGAGAAGTATATATGGCTGCGAGCCATATATAATTCTTCTCAATAATTCAAGTTTGTGGATGCCACTGGTGTTATATAAGTAACTATTTTGCACAGCTAATTATTCTTATTTTTTTGAATATGCCACAAACTATATGTGTAGGGATTCGCCCGCCTTAGGGGGGCGTGACTCAGCTTCAGTGTCATGGAATTGAGCCATGGAATCCGCATGTGAATGCGTTGGGGTGTTTCGTCGAATTGAGGGATCGCCACCGTGCCTATATAGGTTTATTCACGGACGCCCGAAACATTGGTGCCAAACTATGGCCCCCACAATAGGTCCAGTAACCAAAGTGTGGTTCGGGGACATGGTACGAATCAGATCTGTACACCCAATTCGCCCGCATGTAGCGGCCTCTACTCGGTCTCATTGTAGTTCCATAAATCATAACAATTGAAATTCAAGAAAATTATTGATTTGACTTCGAAAGCGCACTAATTACTAGGTGGGTTGCTATTATGTACAAGCCAAGACTTCTAACAATGGACAAGGCGATCACTTGATTGTTAGTCAATATTTAATAAGGTGCTTAGAAAACCCGGTCGTCCATGATTATCTGACTTTAATGTGACAAAGCGATTAAATTCGGTCTTGTTTAAAACATATATATCAAGTGTTGATAGAATATATATATACAAGACATGAAAACAAAGGTTAGTAAGCATGTAATATGTAGTGGTGTCCTCCTCACCTTGTCACCTGCAACAAATACAAATTGTTTAGAACAAAAACTCAAAGGAATCGCCCTTCCGATCGAATTGCTAATTGAGACAAACAAACGCCTTAGTAAATTGAAAATATACAATATGTATAAATATGATTTGACAATGAATGACAATATAATGGTGTTAATGCGAAGAATTGAAAACCAAAAAACCATGGAAACATGAAAACATTAAGAAAAACCTACAATATTTTAACATGAAACGATTGAAAGTGAGTTTCTACAATTGTTTTAATTGAATTAAAACTCATAACAATGGTCGTCAAATTAAAGTGACACAAAGAATTAAAAAAGAGTGAAAGAGAGGTTTTGGTGAGTAATCTCAGATTTATACCCTTATTTCGCTTGTTGATTCGAAAGAGAATCGATGCTTTGAATCGAATACGAATGTGTTTTGAGTGTTTTTGAGAGAGAGAATAGATGTGTCAAGCTGTGAGAGCGTATGAGTGAAGGACTGAAGGTCGTCAAGTGAAGGGTGTGAAGGTCCTGTCCGGACTGAGCAAGGCAAGAGTATTTATAGGCCACGAGGCAAAACACGAAGCAACAAAACCCTGCGTATATACGCTCAGGGTGAGCGTATATAGCTCATGGGGAGCGTAATATACGCTACATACTTAGCGTATATACGCTCCTTACTTTCATAGGTTTTGCACTTCCGTATGGCAATGGTTGAGCGTATATACGCTCAAATGGAGCGTATATACGCTCCTGATGAGCGTATATACGCTCAATGATTTCGTATATATTTTCCAAAAACCTCGAAATATTTTGATTTCCTCCGATTTATTCGTGATTTCCCTTGATTCGACGCACCTAGACACCCTTGCTCTCCAAGAAGGAGTTTGAATGTCTAGAAGGTTCACATATTTCCGGATATTTTCTAATTATTTCACGTATTTTGCGTATTCTGCGTATTTAAAATTGTAAAATCATAGAAAATCATAGAAAAATCAGAAAAATATATTTGAAAATACTGGCGGATTCAGAAAATGTGAGGAACAGATGGAAACAAAAAGCACGAGATCGCCAGCTGTAACCTGTTTGAAAACCTTTAAGTTTATCGAGAAAATCGAAAGAAAATATGTTTGGCCTTGTATGTGACCTTTGCTCAATAGTTCCGAGTACGACCTCACGTATTTCCAACTTTCGTGAGTTCAAAGCATCTTTTCTGAGTCGAAACAAACGCGAGACGCGGTATGTTCATCACGGATTACTCATGTTGGGGAGACACATTTTCAGGTGTCTAACAGAAGCCCCTCTTGACTGAGTCTGAAGAGACGATAGTCCTCGTAAGACGAAAGTCAAAGTATTCGATTCGGGACGGAGAGCAACTCAAGACGTTCTGCGACCTGAGTTAACCTTTTTCCGCCGGTACCTGCAAAACAAAGGTTAGTTTTACCTGTAGCCGTGTCCCCATGCGGTTTGATGTGCTTGTACTGTGTCTGAGTCCTTGAGTGGGAGGGTTATTTCTCCCCGTTCGGTCGACTGGGAGAAATGCGGCTGCGTCCATGCTTTACGAAGAAATGAAGCATTGACTTGAAAATGATAGCCCTAATTCAGGATTAAGGACTCCTTGGTGACGCATAGGATCTGTTTTTTATGTCTAGCGAAATTTTGCATGCAATGTTGACTTGTAACTTGTTGACCTTGATATTAAGAGAGTGGAAAGAGTCAATTGGGTGGAAAAGATTTTCTTGAATTTGGAAGGGCCTCGTCTAGGTCTGGTTCTAGACATAGTTTGAAAGAGTCATTGAATTTGAAAGGGTCTTGTCTAGGTCTGGTTCTAGACATGGTTTGAGAGAGTCTTTTGAATTTGAAAGAGTCTTTGTCTAGGTCTGGTTCTAGACATGATCTGAGATGTCTTTGATTTGAAGGAGTCTTGTTAGGTCTGGTTCAAGACATGATTTGAGAGAGTCTTGTCTAGGTCTAATTCTAGACATCATTTGGAAAGTGACTTGTCTAGGTCTGATTCTAGACATGATTTGAATGAGCCTTTGAATTTGAAGGGTCTGTCTAGGTCTGGTTCCTAGACATGATTTGAGAGTGCCTTGTCTAGGTCTGATTCTAAGACATGATTTGAATGAGTTTTGATTTGAAAGAGTCTAGTCTAGGTCTGGTTCTAGACATGAAAGGACGATAAATAGAGTCTAATCCTAGTACCAAGTGCCAATTGAAGAGTGTCGTTTGAAGAATGACTTAGAGAAAGGTGACATTTTGACGTGATTCTCACTTAACATTGGGTGAGACAGTGACTTTGAATTGGAAAGAGACAGGGTCCCAAAGTGATTTTTTAGGATTTCCACTTGAATAGCAATAGACTTGAACACGCAACAGGGCCTTAGGAGACAAGAAGCCCCAATGGAAATTAAGGGGTCATGATGACGACGAGCTTCCCAGCGAGACTTTGTACTTTAGGCTTAGAGTCAACATAGGGAGGTGGAAAGATTGTAATGGATGAGTTCCCAACAAGATGTACTAACCAAAGGTCAGGTGGCTTATTCTTCTTAAGGGATTGAGTCAATGAGTCCTTGAAGGTGACCAAAGAATAGGCTATGGTTTCGAGAACAATAAAAAAGGGTCAATTTGTGGCTAAGGGTCAAGATGGGCTAGATGCGAGGTTGGCTAATGATCGTAGGTTCAAACATGAGTCTATGTCAGGTTCTAGACTGGCAAAACCATTTAATCAAATTCTCAGCAAGTTAAAGCACTCAAAAGGCCTCAAATGATTAATGTTAATGCTGATGGACGGTCGGATACCTCGAGAAGAGGCGTCCTCACGTATCTTATGGAATCAGTCCACCGTAGTTTAAATGATGATTTGGACAATGCCCTCGTGCGAGAGGGCTTTTGTGGTTGTAATGTGAGGCTGTGGTTTGAGGGTTGAAAAAGGCTTGATGTTATGAAGTGAACCCACGGTGTGCAGTGTGCTTTTTGCGTACTTTTGCTTTTTATTTGATCTGGCTTTGAGCTTGGATTTGCATTTTTTGAGATTTTTGTTAAACTGGCATTGAACTTTGATTTTTGCTTTTTTTTCTTTTTGCCCAATTTTATTCTTTTTTCTTTTTCTTTCTTTTTTACGTGTCTTTTCCTACGCACCGTTTGGTCCAAAGGGTTAGGTAGATGTGGGTGATGAAAGAAAGATAGGCTAAATGATATATTTGTGGCTCAAAAGGTTGCAATGGATTTTTGATTATCGTGAAAAAGGGTATCGGAAGGGAGGGGTCTATTTTGTGGAGCTGTGAAAGAAGGCTCTCTTGGGCATTATTCAATTTCAATAATTAAATCGTTTAGATTAACCAATTGTGGCAATGAGTGTTGAGACTTGCATAGAATTAGAAAAATAATATTGCCAAAACAAATGAATATTTTATTGCTGAATGAAAACTGAAACATACATGGTTATTTTAAAAGACTACATAGACTCAAAAGACAGTGAACTGAAAAGATTAGATAGCTTGGACTATAGGACTCTATGATCAATCTGGAGAAGACCTGCGCAAATCATTGACACCACACTTGGGGTGACTCATGGTAGCAAGTGGGTTGGTTTGGATGTTGATCTTTCTTTCGCCGCTGGA
>SNQN01006051.1:10717-40858 GCA_008642245.1 Bassia scoparia | reverse complement strand
TTGTGTTTTTGTTTAAATCACGTTTTCTATGAGTTTACAAATTGAAAAATTAACTTAGTTGTCGCATCATGTACGTGGAAGTTCGTCCGATTTAACAAATAATTAATTGGATGATCAACGCTAATAATTGAATTTTGTATGCATTCTCATCGTTTTSGAGCCTACGAATCGTAAMTACTAAAATATATTGTAGTACTAAGAAAGTATAAACCATGAATAAAATATTTGAAGAGTGCCATCAAAGAATATTAAAATAAATGATTAGGCACTGTTGATAAGATTAACTTTAAATAATAATATAAAAATAAAAGTTTACAAAGTAACTTTAGTTATTATACTAAATAACAATGTTCGGATTTTCAATTTTTTTAATAAATTATAATTAAAAAATACAATATGAGTTAGGCTCGATTTTTTTTATTTAATTGGAAAATTTTCCCATATATCCTTGAGGTTTGACACTTCTACTGATATACCCATGTGTTTTTCGGTTGCCTAGTGTGCCCCTGAACTCATAAACTTTGCCTTAGATGTCGTTACTATAATGGAATTGGTAATGACTGTTAGTTTTTCCTATTATTTCCACTTTTCCTTCTCTTCTACTACGTCTTCCCTTTTCCTTCTCTCTCCTTCTTCATCTTCTATTCTTCATCCTTACTTTGAACACAACAATGCCACCCCCCCCCCCACCACACTACAGCCAAACCACCACCGCAACCATAACCAAATCACAAACTCGAACGCATACTTCAAATCAAACCAAATTGAAAGCAAAAAATCGTGCTAAAAAGTCAAAAATCATACAAAAATTAGAACGTAAATTTRAAGAAAAAAAGTCGCCATTTTTGTGGTTTAAATGGTTTAGTTGTTGCAAAATATGGGGGTTTAATTGATTTTAGGAGTTTTGTGAGTTTTCGAAAATGATGGGTTGCGGGTGTGATGCATGGGTCGTGGGTGGTGGTTTATAGAATTGCCCAGATTAATCGCATAAAAACATCATATTTTGGAGCAAAATTTTCAGATTTCGAACCATAATGCTGAATGTCGAACCAATCTTCAAATTTTCCAACTCAATGTTCCAGAAATTTGTTCCCAACAATGCATATTTCGAACTAAAATTACAGTTGTTCAAAGCTGTAATGTTTTGAACATAAGTTTCAGAAGATTTCAAAGTCAAACAAATTTCAGATTAAGAGCAATTTCACATAAATTTCAGATTTAAAACTGTAGCAATAACAACTCCAGTAGATTTAAAATTAATATTTCTAGAATAAAGAAAATTTCAGATTTTGAACTATAAATTCGATCCCAGAATTTCTACTAAAAATTTGAAATTTTCAAGTGAAAAAATGTGTTTGAGGATGGATTTGAGTGACGATTTGTGAGTGAAATGGAGTTTCTGAGTGAGATTGAATGATTGAAGAGTTTGAGTGGCATTGAGTGAGAGAGTGATAAAGATAGGAAGAAAAACGAAGAAGAAGATGAAGAAAAAAAAATGATGATATAAAACTAACAGGCGTTAGTAATTTCGTTATAGTAAGGGCATCTCAGGCAAAATGCATGAGTTCAGGGGTACACCAGGCAATCGAAAAAACACAGGGGTATATCAGTAGAACTGCCAAACTTTAGGGGTATATGGGGAAATTTTCCTATTTAATCTTCCTATATGGGGTATATCAGTAGAAGTGCCAAACTTCAAGAAGTATAATTTAGTTCTTGAATGTTATGTGTTAGTTCTTGAAATATAATTGAAATATAATTGATGCTCAATTTGTTTATGGGATGACATTGTTGTTAATTTAAGTATCAGATGACACAAATTTGAGATTATTTAGTAATTTAATTTGTTTTTTTTTTCTAGAACATGGATAGTAGTAGCTTTTCTATATTGTGTTGTTGGGGTGGGAATCTTTCTCAAGGGAATGGAGATGTGATCTATACTGGCGGTGAGAAAAAATTTGTTATTGTGAACCCAAGTATGAGTTATGGTTAAGTTATGGAGCAAATATATGGAATAATGGGTTGTGATCGTTTAAATGTCGAGTTAAAGGTTCTAATGAGGTATCCCTTAGACAACAAAACCTTTGCACCCTTTCCATYGGACGATGAGAATGCTCTGAAGGCAATGTGGATGTTTATTTCTAGATCGTCTTCTAATGTGATGCAATTTTACGTGGAGCAAGTGCCTCAAAGCCAAGCCATTCATAACCTCGTCTATTCTTTTCCTTCTTCACAAATTCYTTTAACAAATGCCAGTGTAGGTGGTGGTTCATTCACTAGACTATTGACTGATATGAATGTTGTGGCACATCATACTGACTTTCATCATCCAACCTTCAGTAAATCCAATGCTCTTTATTGATATGTTCGATGCAAATAATGTGCATACTTGGCATGAAAAGTGTTGGGCTATCAGTGACGTTGTATGAGAGATATAAAGCTGTTAGAGGAGATGGACATATCATAAAACACAGTGCCCATCACACCTTCAATAGTTGTTATAATAATCCTTTCGGAAGACGATTAGAGGAGACTGCGCAACAAGATGTTTTTGTGCGTAATTAGCGTTGGGCAAGAGTGATTCGTTGGCATTGAGCAAGTTAAGATATTGTGAATCTACTCAATCTCTAAAACCAATTTAATTCAGATTCTAAGAGCTCGACCCTCCAAGTATGAACACTTGAATGTAAGAGGACAAAAAACACTCACAATACCCTGGAGTTACGTCCATTAGGGATCCATGATTTTCCTGGTGTTAGCATAGGAAGTATAACGGTCCCATCAGGCAATTGTGTCGCGATATGTTTAATCACTTAGACATCCCGTGCTTCACATCAGAACATGTTCACACTTGTCTACAAATCTTGTTAGGGTTCCGTGGATCCCTTTAAGATAGCACAGCTTCAAAATCAAAAACAACACTTTCACGATCACTTATAGAGGCATGGCTTCAACACATGCATCATATGAACATATCTCAGATGGACATATTATGATGACTTCTTACCACGATACATGCAATCATTTGCAAGATCCCAAAGAGCCTATTTCAGGTGGACAAACACCTACTTACTGATCGCCGAATGTGCCATGTTCGAGAGTGTTTTTGGCATTTAAGCTTTCCATTGATGATTTCTCGATTGTCGTCCCACTGTTGACAATGATGGAACTCATTTGTACGGATTAAGTACAAAGCAACTCATGCTTCAAGCCATGACACTGATGCAAACTCTCCAACCTGTTTCCTTTAACCTCTATCACATTATGGTCGAAAATGTTGATTCGTCCGTTGGTCCATGTCATGCCTTGGTTTGTCAGATTCACGGGAGTAACTGTTCATTTCAGATAGGAACTGTCATCATTAACCTAGACCTCACCAACTTAGATGAATCACCCGAACGCACACCAAGAATATGCATTAGGCACTTGTTTTTAATGTCATAACACCATGTCTATGGAGAAGAATTATTTTGTTAAAATTTTTGTCACTGAATCCCGTCCAATTAAAGAATTTGTTTACTATTAGATAAGAACAAACTAGCTCAACCAAGGCAACTAAGTTATTGGAGACTCCCTATTAACAATGGTCTATCATTCATGTTGTGGCTACAAATACGGCAATACACTAAATTGTCAAGGTGTTCAACGGGTCAGTGAAGGCGCCAATGTCTACCAATCAGACTGTTGAGTTGACATTACGATACATTACTTTGTGACTACACGCGGATGGAAGTAAAAAGAGGCCTGATAGACATTATTGGAGTGATTATCTTTACCAATATTGTGCAACATACGAAATAATTTCATGATGTCACATCGTTCAATTATAGCAAGTTTTTCAATGAAGACAGCACATGGTGTTGGCCCCAAGGTAAAGGCGGGAGTACACACAATTAACCTCATCAATATTAACGTGTACTTGTGAAAGCGGTAAATATTCAAACTGCCCTCGTCCATTGTTGGCTGTGTTAGACACCGACAACATCTACGCACATAATGAGTTTTCACACATTTACTCCATAAGTAAGTATTGAGATAAGTTACCGTGAAGAGTTCAAGCCTTTGTCCTGATGTATTAATTGGTCAATATATGCCCGAAGCTACCCAACTCCAAAATTAAGAGAAGGCAACGACCAAAAATCAACAAGGATTAAGAATGAAATGGATCAAGGAAAACGTGGGAAAGTGGCATGTAGTTTATGTAGACAATCGGGCCATAACAATAAAACTTGCCCTTTGAAAGTTAGCTCTTCCGGGTAATAAAACTATTTAAATGTAACTAATTAAACTTTTTTTGTTTATATTTAKGTTTATGTTCATTTATCTTGATTTCATTCTCATGTTTTAATGAGTGTTTATGTGCTGTAAGTGTTTTAAATAATTAATTACCAATTTTGCTGCTTGTTTTTAACAAATTCAATTCTCATATGTATGTGTATTTTAATTCTCATACTAATAATTTTCTGCGTGTTTTGTCTTTTGTTTTTTCAGTTCAAATGGGGTCGATCAGACCCGGCCCACGTGACCCATCGGTGTTAAGGTTGCAAAGTTCACATAGGAGTGAGTCCGTTTGGAGGGGAGTTCCAGATAAAAAGCTTTCATGTCGAGAGCACTTGCTTAGTCTTGGGGAAAGATGGGAGGTTGATGAAAGAGGGGTCAAGYATGTTACCATGGTCGGCTTTTATGGTGTTTATAGGGTGAGTGGTGGTGGTGCACTTATTGATCGTGGTCTAATCACCGCCCTATTAGAGGAATTGCTCGGGATCAAACCAGAGAGTGAGAAAGATGGTAAGACACTCGTTGTTAAGAGACACTTCAAAAAGGTTCCAGAAGAAGCCGACGACCACATGATCCAGTGTCATAGTCGAGCGTACATATTGATGTTGATAGGGACGGTTTTGTTCCCGAAAAAGAGTGGCAGCTTCATAAGTCTGCTATACTTGCCACTACTACGCAACCTTGAGCTAGCCAGGACCTACAGTTGGGGCAGTGCCACACTAGTGTACTTATATCGGCAACTATGTTGGGCTTGTGAGAAGGGGAAAACTGAGCTAGCAGGGCCATTGTTGCTAATGCAACTTTGGAGTTGGGAGCATATTTAATTGGAAAACCAGAGAACTCGAAAGTTTGGCAGCTAAGACCGRAAGACGAGGAGAACAATGACGACACACATATCTTTRGATCTCAACACCAACGAAAGATTGAACCCTTAGGT
This sequence comes from Bassia scoparia, assembly GCA_008642245.1. NCBI lineage: Eukaryota > Viridiplantae > Streptophyta > Magnoliopsida > Caryophyllales > Amaranthaceae > Bassia > Bassia scoparia. Next base: position 35,643 of record SNQN01006051.1, on the reverse strand, counting down.
TGCACGTAAGTAAATGATGTCCTTTGAAATATGATGTACTTAAATTTCACTAKTAAATCTTTGTCAACTAGCTAGCTTTTATTAATTTGGGATAAATAATGTTTTGCAGTTGGCTTCGAGTATACTTATCTGGGGAGCATATATGTAAAGGTCTCGCATACTATAGAGATGCGCTTGATCACCTGCATAATAAAAAAGCAGGTTTTATTTTAGTCATATTATAACTTGTACAATATCAAATACTCAAAAAATATATTAATCCATTTAAGATGGTATTTTATTTTAAAATTTGAAATAAGAATTGAATCTTGTTATTTTAAATTTAAATTGCATCAAAATTTAAATTCGAAATAATTTTAGTTATTTTTAAATTGTTTTGTAAATTTCATCTTGTCATATGTTTTGTAACTTATCTTTAAGTTACGACCTTTAATTTTGTTTTTTCGAYGTGTATTACAGATGATATGGCAACGGTATTCTGAGGACATCCTGCAACAATTACCTAAAGTGTGCATTTCTGGTCCTCTAATTTGGCAAACAAAGGCTCCCCTCATTCACTTTGACATTGTGGAATTATACTTACGCCGATAGGTGTTGCGACAATTTGGTTTTGAGCAACGAATCCGGGCATTTGTATGACGGAATGACACAACTGCACATACAATTGTAGGACGGTCCGGCAATAAAGACTTAATGACGATTGCATTCGACCTACATGAGCTGAATGGAAACAATCTGGCGAGAGAATATAGCCTCGGGAATCCCGTTCACGGGTGGAGTCTCTCCCGAGTTCATGGCATGGTACAGTAGATACACTAGATTGTTGATCACCTTCGCCCTCAATCTAAGCCTAGTATCTGCACTACCGAACGGACTACTATTTTACAGATTCTGGCTACAAAATCTCCTACAAACTTAAATTTTCATTCAAACGAACATAACTAATACTTTCAAATTAGTTAATGTTTTTCATGTTCAATTATCAGACTAATCATTTAGGGAAGCTCTATATATTCGAAATATGTATAGCTGTGCTGAGTAAGGTATCGAATCTACGTGTTCTAAGCGTCTGAGCGGTCAAGTACGGAAGTTTGTCAGATGACAACAGACGTTGCACGTTTTCCTTGGAGGGACAACTACGGTCAGCTTGGAAATTGGCACTCAAACATCTGTAAAGCGATATTGGTCAAGTCACCTTGTTTGGAGCAGATTTTGCAGTGGTTTCAGCGACATTCGACATCGAATCTACGGCCGCCTGCTAAAAAACACTCGACCAGATGCCTTATAATGGAAACCAGCGACGTGATGGTTGAAGGCATTCAAAGCCCGTCGAGATATGTGGCCAAAGTCTTGTTTTAGTCTCAACAAATCCTTTCAGCTTACCACCTTCTGTTCATAGGTCCTGCTCATTATCCGACCTTCTCAGCAAACACATCCCTTCACCGCTCCCATGCTCACTCCCGGTGCTGGACTTTATGACTCCCAAAGTTCTTAATACTCCAAACCTCGTCTCCTCTGCTGAAATTGCAAACAAAGTAGTCCTATTTCTCTCACCACCAGGACCACACATCGTCTACCAAAGAAATCATTTTGTGCGAAAAACCATCCTTGACCCTATGCTGGGTTGACGAGCCTCTGTTGGTTCTTCCTTCACCACCAGAAAAAAACAATGTGTGAAGTAGTTAGTACTATGTAATTTTTGGCCACAACACACAAGTTTATTTGTAATATTTTAATTAGACTCTTGGAAAAATCTCGTTACACTATTTTAGGACTCTTACTATTTCATGTCATTTGATGTGTTGATGGTTCAACTTGTTGGCTGAGGTTGGTCTCACTTCGAACGATGCATTCTCACGTTGGAATTTGGTAATGGTTTTGAGCTTCTTTCGTCACTTGGAATTACATTGTTGTTAGGTCAAAAGGAATTTGGAGCGCTCAAGTTATGTTTCGTAATAGTGAATTAAAATAGGGTTAGATGGTATCAATTTGCAGGTCAAGGAACTGTTGTATAGATGAGCCACTCATAAAACGATAGGAGTCTGATGCCAAGATTTTCCCAACACCAGGTAAAAACCGCTCCCTTCCGTAGTAGCTAGGTTTCGCGGTAAAACAGCAGACATGTAGCGTTTTTACTAAATGGAAACGTCAACGAGGGTTAGTTCCTGGAAAGAGCCGTCTTTTGGACGTGGAAACGCACAATCTGAGTGGAATAGGATAAACGTATGCATATTTATTTTGACAAAAACTTTATTGGTTAATTTAAATGGTTAAATAATGTTGTCGTCTCTATATTATAATTAGCCTAGGATCCAGTGAAAGGTTGTATCGAGAAATTCGACTAGAGTGCGTATGACTTAGGCCACAATTAATTACATGTAAGGTATGCTTCAACCGTAATAATGACTTCACCCTAGGATTAAGTTCGTTTCGTTCTGTCGATGTTGTATTCTTGTTGATTGTTGCGTTGTTAGGATGTTGATTATGTAGACTACGCTAGTTGACATTGGCTAGTATCCTATATAGTGTAGCGGGATGACTGCTTGAGGTAGGTCAACTGTACTGTTACAGATTCAGTCCATCTTGTTAAGTTTACACTTACCTATTCAAACTAAATTCATTCCGAGTTCAACCAATTTTCAATCCAGTTCAGTTAATAGTTCGTATGTATATTTAGCCCAAAAGATCAAGTTTGTAAGTATCGAGCAAAAACACATTAGAGTACCCGATTCGGTACTGAAATCGATTTGGAATCGGGTAGAGAATTATTGGACTCGATAATGATGGTATCGGTTCAACAACGGGTACACAGTACCACCGATTCTCGTAACTGGCACCAGATATATAGTAGTGAATATTTGTTTTAGTGGTTGTAATATAAATATTTTTTATGCAAAATAGAGTTACAACTCAAAACTAATACGTTATAGTTCTAGCAAAGAAACACCACTAATGTCATTACTACGCATACGAATTAAATTTAGGGAAGGGTGAACTCCACCAATCTCGACCAGTTCTTCAAACTCCTAGTTTTTCTAGAAGGTCAGCTGTCTATTTGCTTCGCGTGTAGCAGTGGGTGACTACACTTCAGATTGTGGTCTTTGAATTAATCTTTGAGGCTCGAGATTATTTGAAGATTGGCACAACATTGAATGATCTTCTGAGATGCTTGGATGCAAGTCATGGAGTCTTCCCACATGTAAATACTTGATATTCATACTTCATGCTGGTTCAAGGTCCATTTTTTAAGAGCTATTAGTTCAGCTTTAAAGCATTACACACCCCTGCATTTAGACTGAACTAGGCAATGGATTGAAACCAGTATGATCGCGGAGTTAGCCTCCTACTCCAGCTTCCCCGGCGGTGCCTGCTTTAGCTTCTCCATCTTTTGTAGGCACCCATCAGTGTTGGAGGTTGTCATGAGATATAGACCTCATGCTGTTGTGCTGATGAAGTGCAAGATGAGACTCTCGTTGAAGGGCCGCTGAAGTTCGTCGCTCTTTTCCATGATAAAAGCAATAGGTGGTATGGGATGAACTACTTGTGGAACAAATGCTATTCATTTCCATCTCCAGATCACACTACAGGGCCAGTGAAAACAAATACACCCAATTTGTACGATTATTAGTCGTTGCAAATTTGATATCTTGATAGCCAATGTACTAGATTGGACTCCTCAAAGAACTTATCTTGCAATTGCCTAGGAGAAAAGGAATTCCATAACTGTCTAGCATGATGACAATCTCTAAGTGTGTGGAGAGTGGATTGAATAACTTACTTGCAAACTGGACATATAGGATCATAAGACATTCTTCGTTGGACTCAATTAAAATTTGTGAAAAGCTAATAATATGGTTTGATTTAGTTGTTTATGTGTGAATTATTCTATTAAGAATGGGTGTAGTTTTTACCATTCTTTGTTTGATAGGTTTCTAAACTAAAAATGAAATATTCATATGATTATTTGYCTATGTGTTCTATAGAGTATAAAGTACCTAATTTTATTTTGTTATGTAGGTATTTAATTGGTTGGTAAATAGACTGCCAAAATAAATCATTTCGAACATCGTATTGGTGAAAACAATCGATACAACTTTGATTATTGATGAGGACAATCAATACAACTTTGATTATTGATGAAGACAATCGATAGATCAAGCATTCAAGCTTGAATTGAAGGAAGTAAAACTACATACATTGTCGTAGAGAGTGAAAAGAACACACCCTTTATTTTAAGYCGTACAAGTAGATATTTGTCCATACGTTTAGGATGAAAATACTCCTAGTGAATTGCACCCGGTAAAAGGACATATGTGGTAACAATCAAGATTGTCTCCATAGCTAATATTAAGCTTATCACAAAAATGCTTGTAATAGCCAATTCGATTCTCAACCCGGGCATCCGGACTTGGAATGTTACATTCGAGTCTACCATTGATAATATTTGTGATTAGGCCGTACCTAGATACCCGATGTTCTGCTGTATCTTTTGGAGTTGGTACCCATTTCCCAGTTATGACCTCGTGGCACGATGGTTTGGGTGACTGAGGCATCATCCAAAACCATATGGCTGTCTTGAATGAAACCACAGGGTCTGTTTCTACTAGGTTCGGGTTTGATAGAAGTGAAAGGTTCAGTGCCTTTCTTGATGGTCCGTAATTGTAGTTGTTGTTCTAATTTTAGATTGGTACCCAATTAACAACAAATAACAAAAAACAAGTTGATTTGCGCCAATAAAATACTGAAAATGTTAGTGTGACCATATAGGTTGGTAACCCTATAAACATTAGGTAGTATTTTAATTACAAATAGAATTAGTTAGAGTGAGATTGTTTTATTCAAAATTGGATTCATGTAATTGTATTCAATCACAATTTAATAATGAAAGGGTTGTCAACCCTAAGGATTACTCGATCATAGTCCAATAAAATATTACKGTGTATGTGATTATGAAGCATGTCACGGGAAAGCTTCATAAAAGATATAATGAATTATCAATGGAGAATGCTAAATGAAGTCCAACAATTCTAGAAATAAAGTCCACATTTCACTGTAATTTTCCAAAATACCCTTGCTCAATACAATTATCCACCACCATCTCCGAACAACCAGCCACCACCAAGCTACCTCTCAACCACCACCAAGCTGCCCCAACRCAGCCCACAATCACCCACACTAGCCTCACCGCGGCCCATAACCACCAACACTAGCCACCAACACCTATTAATTAAAAAAACCCTTTGTCATTTGAAATTGGCTGCCATGGGTTGGGYAACCAATTTTAAGTGTGGCCCTTTCGTATTTTATTTAAAAAAAATTAGCACCTTAGTATGGCTGCCCAAGCCATGGAAACTACGTCTGGGCTAGGCGCAGTTAAAAAAAATAACACCTTAGTATGGTTGTCCAAGCCATGGTGGCTGCGCCTAGCCTAGGCGTAGCTGCCATGGCTTGTGTAGCCAATTTCAAGTGTGGGTAGTGGTAGTGGGTCTCCTTCAAAAAAAGGTTGGCTTGTATCACGTGGTGGTTGTCATGGGTAACGTCGGCCTTGGGTGGTGGTTGCTGGTTGCTGTTGGTGTTGGGCGAGGTGTGAAGTGTGGTGATGGGTGGTTAGGGAGGGAAGAAGAGGAAGGGTAAATCCGAAAGTTCATGCGAAATGTGGATTTTGATTCAAGTAATTGTGGACTTCGTTTAGCACTCCAGATTATCAATACTAGGATTACCAACTTTTTTGATCACCCAAACATTTTAAAGTGTATTAGAATAAATTGAAGTCAAGAGTAGGTAGAATTAGAAAAGAGAGAAATTAGAAGTCTTGAATCCATATACTATTAAAAGCGGCTTAAGGCATTACTGTTCATATGAACAGTGTTCGCCCGATTTTGTCCTTGCTTAGCCAGCATATTTACAGATGTGCCATTGCTTTATTTCTTCCTTCATTTCCTTCATGCTTTTGTTTTCGACATCTTTGCTCGACATTTTAGCTCTTTTCTTCTCRACAACTCCTTTCTTCTTTGCTYGCCATTTTTTCCCGACAATGTTTAATTTCTTCTTTGCTCGCCATTTTTGTCGTCGTCTGTGTTTGAGGTMGTCAACGGTTGGGGAGGTGGGAGTGAGGATGGCAACGACATGGATGACCACATGCGACCTATGGGGCCCAAAAAGATTATAAGAGGTGGTTTTTTGTCGTCGGAAGTGTTTGGGGATGGTGGTGGAGGTGAGGATAACAGCGACATGGATGATCACATGACCTATGGGGCCCAGAAAGGTTTTTTGTCGACGGGAGTGTTTGAGGATGGAGGTGGAGGTGAGGATGGCAGCGACATGGATGATCGCATGCGACCTATGGGGCCTAGAAAGATTATAAGAGGTGGGTTTTTGCCGTCGGGTGTTTTAGATGATGTTGGGTTTCGATTGAGTGTTTGGGCAGGAGGCCGTGAGAACAGCAGCGACGATGGTGGCCGAATTTAACCTACAGGGCTGGTGAGTGATTTTTCTTTATGCGTTGATGTTTAATTGATTGTTTGATTTTAGTGTTGGGTTTCGATTTGATTCCTTTTGCGTTGATCTTTAATTGAGTGTTTGATTTTTTGATGGTGATGTTGGGTTTCTATTGTATTTGGTGCATTCATATGAATAGTGTTTTCAAAATTGATTTGCATGTCAGTAATTCTTTTATTTTATGAGTTTGGTTCTTTGATATTTGCGTTGGTGTTTAATTGATTGTTTGTTTTTTCTCAGTTTATGAGTTAGTTGGGTTTGATTATACTAATCTGGAAAATGCTTGATTGTTTTGTTGCTGTTTGTTGGGCTTGATAGTGTTTAATAGTTGGTGTTTAATTGATTGTTTATTATTGGTTTTTAATTGATTGTTTGTTTTTTTTTCATTTAATGAGATTGGAAAAACAAATGGTTGTTTTGGTGGTATTTGTTGGGCTTCATTAGCGTTTAATAGTTGGTTAGTTTAATTGCTGGGATTATGACAATTTTAATTAGGGGCTTGGGCTGAGTGTATGTTGTGTTTTGGGGTTGGGCTTTATTGTATTGGTTTAATTAGAGATCCGAGTTTGGTATTGGATGTTGAGCATCATGGGTTGTCCAATTGGCCTTTGGACATGGARTTGTGTGGGCTGTTTAGTTGCTTGTAATTTGCAAAATATTTTTAGGTTTTTTTTGTTTCATTTTTCCTTTAAAATTTGAGTTTTATCTTTGGTTCTGGGACAGTTTAATGTCCAATGGGTAAATCGATGTCTTTTGAGCTTTGTGATAATAGACACTGGTTAAGTGTATATACCATGTCAATTTTGAGTTTAGGTTGGTTTGCTTTTATATGTGTAATTATTACTATTGTTTTAATGGTTTCCATTGTTTTCCATTTCTGTTTTGGAGGCTATTATCCAGTGGTTAGTCTTATGTGCCATGGACATTTATGGGTTTTGATATCTTTCCTTAAATRTTTGTTAATATTAACTGTTTTTTTGTGGTGTTGATTTTCCTGTTTTATGCCACACCTTATTGTACATTGGTTGCATTGATTGACACTGTTTTTTAACCGTATGATTATTTGCTTCTTTTTTTTTATTAAAGGGTATTAGTGGTAACTTATGTCATTTGCTTATCTCTATTATATAAGGGAAGGGGGGAGGAAGATGGTGTCCCCCCTCTTAAAAGACCTTTATACCCTTAATGAAATTTAAAAATTATAAATTGATGTGCCTAAATTATCCCTTTAGTAATTATGTGATTAAATATGAAAACTGAATTTATAATGTGAGTTAATTAGTCAAAAACATTAAACAATGAACATTATTTCAAATTGTATTAAAACATTAATGGTTTTATTTTGAATTTCAACTTTGAAGACATAACTATTTACAAAATAATTACAATTTAGATAAATTGTATTGTTAATTAACTATAAGCCTTTTATTATGATACATATCATATAATCATTTTTGATAAAATACGATACAATTTTCATAAATACAAGCACGCATCGCGTGCACATAAAAACTAGTGATTATATATGTAGAGTAAGTTGGTTCCTTATCGTCTTGCTTCATTATTTTGGCGCTTAGAATTGGTTGTGTTCTAACCATTCCTGGGTTTTTTCTTTAGAGGTACTGATTTTTTGTAGAGCTTTGAGTTTTGGTGCATTCAATGTTCTTATAGCTTTTAATATTTCTCACATCTATGCTTGTCTCCCTTACATTATACACCTCTAATTTATTGCTCTGATCTTGCATTTTATTGTGTGTTGCCTTTCATCTTTTCATGTGTCAGTACRTGTTTAGGTTTAGGTCATTAAACACCTTTAATCCAGAATGTTGCCTTGCATTTATTACTGCCTTAGCATAAAGTACACAACATGTTCTTGTTTAAGCTTGCAAGGTTTTGTCTCACATGTTTTCATTGGTTATGGCCCTTTCTAATGTAATCAATGCTAGCTTTTGTTTTTTTACACCCCCTTGTCCTTACTCCTATGATCTTTATGTCAGAAGCAACCGTTTGTTTTAGAGACTTCATTGCCTTTTTKAAGTTTTAGTTTATGCATTTGGTTTAGTTTAGATTCCTGACATTTTGATGTTTAATTGATTGTTTGATTAGGATGCAACCTATGAGGTTGACATTTGTTGTTTATGCATTTACTCTGGTTAAAATTCCTGATAATTTGTGGTTTCTTTCTGTAGGTGGTTGCACTGCTGGGAGTTTTGTGGGGTTCTGTTCTGTGTGTGGATTCTTCAAAAGGTTTCCTTTTCTCATTTATTTACTTATTTGTTTACATTTTTTTTATTGTGTGGTTTGCATTTATTCTGGTACAACTGTTTTCTAGATTAGGACCAACAAATTTGCCTATTATTTTATCATATTCTCTTCACAAAAGTTGTTGCATGATACTGACCTGAGATTGAGTATGAAACCTCCATGTAAATTTTTATTAGTTGTTTAGGTTTGATTGTGCCAATTTGGAAAGTGCTTGATTGTTTTGCTGGTGTTTGTTTGGTTTGATTAGTGTTTAGGTTAAATTTCATAGTTTTTAAGATATTTGTTTAGCTAATAGATTTTCTTATTAGTTTTATGTATGTTTTTTGTTGGGTTTGATTAATGTTTAGTTATATTTCATTGTTTTTAAGATGTAAGTTTAGCTAATAGATTTGCTGATTATTTTTATGTATGTTTTTTGTTGGGTTTGATTAGTGTTTAGTAATTGGCCGATTTTGCCATGTTGTTTTGCTTCTAATCTCCATGTATTTACAGTCTAATAGAACCTTAGACTTAAATTGCTTTTATAGTGTAATTAAAGATGTTAATTAAACAAATTTAAAAGCATGATGAATAGTCGGTTGGGTTTACTGCCCTGCCTATGCATACATGTCAAGCCCTATATTATCACATTTTACAGTGTCAGTAGAGATGTTAATCACATTCTCGGGTATTGTGTCATATTATTTTGGCGTACAATTATATATACGATGAAATTAATTGGTATGCTGCTTATTAATGGCTTCATTATGGAGACTCTTAAGACTTATTTTAGTGCTAGGAATTTTTGTCTTGGTTTGATAATAATGTAACGACCATGACCATAAATAAAACATTGGTTATGGGGGATGTGTGTGGTCAAAGGAGTGGTTTGTTCCCTTGCTCCGTGTTCTTGTCAAGTAAACTATTTTAGTGTTACTATTACAGGTCATGGAGCAGGGGAACGGTGTTCCGATTTGTTTCCGTGATTTGCTCGATGTGTTCCGCTTTAGGATTCCCCAAACCCAGCTACAATCGCTCTGTAGCTGCTATCCATGAGTGTTGCATCATTGTTCATCGTGGCAATAGTCCAGATTGCTTTGAAGTTGTTGGCGGAGACAAGGGAAGTTTTGATGAGAGTGCTCAGCGTGCTGCGAGGAAACTGTGCTTCAATTTGGCAAAGAAGTATACGGTATTCATGTTGAGGATGTTAGTATGGGAATGTGGCAGGAAGTAGAAGCCATCTGCAATGCCTTCAAGTTGACGAGGGCCCAGCTTGACAATGTTGAGAATGGTAGGGTATCATTGCCAGTTGATGAGGATGCTCCTGTTGCGTCCATCTTCCTTCCTGGTCAAGTTGTGAAGATTRATTTTTACTCTATCTTGGAAAAAATCATTCACAAGTTCCAGGTTCATGTGACCCCTATTGAATATCTGTAGTATAATGTGGCAGATTTCAAAGCATATCGCAACATTTCTTTTCCTTCTGCTGTGTCTTATAGAGAGTGGATATGCAGTGATCGTTRCGATTCAATGGTCGCTGCTAACTAGTCTCTGGCGAAGAAGATCGTTAGGTGCTTGAATTGATTCCTACGTATGGTTTTGAGATCGATGATATCAACTCCCAGGCTCTAAAATGAGCAAGAATGCTCTTGTACCTTRAGAGGGAGAGCTACCTGGCAATCAAAGAGCGTGTGTATGGCGTGAAGGAGGATTTTGCTCCAAGGCCTGTGCTGCAGGAGGAGGCTCCGCTGACTTCAAAGAGAATCGAATCGACAATTGGATTCTTGGAGATGCCCATTCCACCAAAGAAACGCCCGGGCCGTTCAGTGTCTCGCYGGTTTTCTAATGTAATTCYCCCGGAATTAATTCCTGCTAGGCTTGAGAGGGTAGTTTCATGTAGGGAAGCTAACAATCAGTAGAGCCCATATGTCATAGCCGTAGTTTTTATCTACTTTCCTTTGTATTGATTTGTTTCAYGCAGAACAGAATATTAACTGTTTTCTTTCGTAGCTTATGTAGAGATGCTTGTTTCTTGGTGTTTGTTGGCAGTTTGTCTATATGTTTGCTGTGTTGTATGCCCTCGTATGGCTCAATTGACATTGTATCTTTTGGTTTATCTATGGAGTTATTTCAACAAATTTGGCTTCATAAGTTTGTTTATTAATTCTCRCACTTTAAATATGTTCTATGATCATTTGCTGCAGTTTTTCTGTGATAATATGCAGCATGTTAGAGCTATTTACTCCTGCTGTAGCTCCTCATAATAAGTAATGATTAAGGAAAATAGCAGAAATGTATAATGCTTCAATTTGAAATTTTTTCCTGTTTACGATACGATTTCATTAGTTAAAACGCCATATAAGAAATTAAGATAGTTTTCATCAACAGCACGTACACTGCCATAGTTGATTTGATGTGCTCTATTTTGTATGCATGGCTTTGCTTTGTTGCAGTTTATGCTGCACGAATGGGTTTGTTTTAATTTATAAGTTTCATATATTCTTTACTTTTCTTTGATCTTTGTTTTTGCCATAGTTTGTTCCTTATTCGGAATGATTTGTGTAAATGGAAGTGGTCAGACACCAAATAGGCGTCCATATCGGTCACGACGAATTCCAGCTGCAGAAGATATTTCTCAATGTGAAGCCTCAACTTCTTCTAATGTGAGGCGATCAACTAGGCGTAGAGGTACTTCCCGTGGTAAGGATAATGGATTCCCTTATAGTTGAGTTTCACAATGTAACACCCCAATAATTCTCCACTTCCCTGTGAAATAAATGAAATACGAGAAACGATTGATTGCGTCACTGCCACGGTGTTAAACTTTAGGCTAAAATCACGAACTTGCAGCGAAATCAAGGTTAAGCAAAATAGTTCAACAAAGATATTAAATCCCAACATGAAAACTCGTTAACAGTTGGAACCATTGCGCCCTATTTGCAAAACAACAGGTATAACTCCTTTTTAAAACAATAGCAAACTCGAAATATTCAAAACGTTCTGAAGAGTCTACGATACGTGTATACAGTTATTAAATTACGTTCGGCTCTCCACTCAGACCATCCGTCCAAGTCCTAGGTTACTTTATTGCAAACCTGTGAGAAAATCTGCTCCCATTAATTTCCAAAATGAATAAGGATAATCACAGGCACCACAAAGAAAGAAAGTAATGACGACACAAACAACACAAACACCAATCAGCAAAGCGAGAAGTCGAAGTAACAAATTACGAAAATACTAAAAAAAACGGACAAGCATCTCCCTAAAAACTGGACATACCGAATTACGACACCTGCTTAGAAACAAAAGAAAAACCCAATTGTGGTGTTCATACACTTAACAACATCTATACTTATACAAGATCCCAAACTCAGATCAATATAACTATTATACATACAGCTGCTCCAACAATACAACCAACATAACAGCTTCTGATAACTAGATGTACTGCAAAACATTTATCGACTCCCATACAATGACTCAATTATATTATACTATATTACGATCTGAATTTGAGCATTAGACAATGTCCAAATCCAAGACCACGAGTGAAGTGCCTCACAGTTCAATCCAGACAAACCCACTTGGTGCCACAGTTTCAATTCCCCCATGCCTCCCTCGAAAGGCATCAAATGGTGAACGGCGCGACTCCGTCGAAGCTAGGAAGACTCAACTAACCCTTATCAGATATTAAAATATCCAGAATGAAAGTAATGTAGAAAACTGAAAGAGGAGCGTTGATCAAACGGCCTCGAAGGAAGGAATAAGATCGCAACACCCAACCCATGATTGTCAATACTCCAGACGTGCACCAATCTAGAGTTTTATTGCCTCATCCATTTTATTATTAATGTTAATTATTGACAAGTTCATATGACTCACAAACAAGACCACAAACACATACCCATATTTTAGCAAATCACCTCGTCATTAAGACTTGAATACTTCCCTTTACTCAATTCACACATTAAGTCATGAACGAGTAATAAAATCACCTCATGGAGTAAGTTACACTTAACTCCACTTGAATTCAACCATATATCAGAATTTACCTCATGAAACAAGTGATAATTGATTCCACTTAAATCATTCCTGTATTACAAACCACCTCATGTGACAAGTTTWACTTGACCCACTAAATCCATCATTATATTATAAATTGCCTCAATAGACCGAAATAATTAATTAAAGACAATTGACTAGTTGTCAACCTCCATAGTCACACTCATGAATAATCCATTCCACAATATCCCTCAATCTCCACAAATATAGACCAAGATACCAATAAATAACTCGCTTGTGACTACCAAACAATTTCATGGACGTTTCCTACTCATGCTTCTAAGTTATCAAACATCCTCAAAYAACTTTAAGATCAAGATTCCGCAAGTAGTACGTACCTTGAATAAACTGAGCGATAAGCCACTTTAACACTTAGAAATCGACCTCTACGAAGTCTTCTCCTAATCATATAATAAAACTTGAATCAACACACTTGACTTTAAATTTACAGCAATACTAAGTGATTTTAATGTGCCTCAAAAGTTACTAAAAACATGTTTTTATTCTTCATAAAAACCCCCATTGATAGTATAAATATTATATTATAGCCTAAGCTTGAAAATCATAAAAATCTAGTTTTTTAAACAAGAAATTCAGCCCATTTAGTTTACTTAATAAATCTAGAATTTTCCTTCTCTCCCAAAATTATTCAAAATTCAAAATACTCTTTACTAAGGATACAATATATTAAACCATGATTTTGTGCATTTAAAACCCATTGTTTTTAACACTAGAACTTCAAAAATTTATCATGAAAAATCTGAAATTTATTAAAACTTGTATAAAACAAGGTCTAGGCTTGCATAATATATATTATAGTTCATAAACAAGTTCAATTCATAATAAAACATTATTTAAAATCATCAAACCCCCTTAATAAAAATCTGAAATTTTGTTTAACGCCCCAAAAATTTCAACTTTTGATTTCATACAACTCATACATCACAAAACAACCATTAAATCATCAAACTATCAAAAACCCCAATTTTAAGTCCCTAATTCAACCTTTATCAAAATATGAAAATTAATGTTTTAGTTAGAATCAACAAAACAAAGTAATAGTACAAGCAAATTCATGGAAAATTTATACTCAAACAATAGCATAAAAATTTATTGTAATTACTTAAGAATTAAATCATAATTTCTCATGAATTAACAAGGAAAAGAAGAGAAAACAAATAAGAGGGAGAGAGGGGAGGACCGACTACGGCGGCTCGGCGCGTGGTCGTCAGGGCAAGGCCGGCGATGGGGCAGGCGAACTGAAACATGGAGCTTACACTTCATTACATCGGGGCGGTGCAGCGTGGCCTGCGCAGCAATCTCGGCGTGGCTTCTCCCTCACCGACCCAGCTCTCTCATTTCTCACTACTACAAAAATTGGATTAGCCAGTTTTAAGAGACTGGTGATGTATGAAACCGGTTCTTAAGTTAAGAGAACCGGATATTCATGAAAACCGGTCTCTTAGACTGGATCTGAAGAGACGGTTTTTATGACACATCTCTCTATTTTCGAAGAAAGCCGCGTTATTGAGTAAAAACGGTCTCTTTGATCAAAGTGGGCCCCAAAATTAACTAGGCCACCTTACATATACAAGCACTCCACGCCAATAATACAAATATACTCTCACGCATACCACTTTCCACTTTTCCAAGCACTTCTCTCTCCTCTATGCCCTCTTTCTCTTGTAATCTCCTCTTTCTCTCTCATCTCACACAACTCTTCCATCTCACGCAATGCAACTCTCTAACCTCTAAAACTTCTCAACAATCATCTCTCTCTTCACTCAATTCTCACACATTTTCATGCTACAACTCCACCTTGTGCTCGAATCTGCAAGGTTCTTGAAATAAGACAAATTGTCGCATCTCGATTTTCATTTGTTGTTAGTCACGATCTGCCATGTTGGTCATTTTTACGAGGAAAATTTCATCGGTATAATATTTACTATTTGTGCATTTTTTTTTCATTTATGCTTTTTTTTGTTGTTTTTGCGTGATTTCTGATTATCTATGTTTTATCGATTTTACTGTTTCATAGATCTGGGTTGTCTTGGGTTGTTTTTTAATTTTCTTTGTATGTTTGTAATTTTATTTTCTGATTTTCCCCTTGATTTTATGCGTTTTCCCTTAGGCTCAATGGTTGTGATACTTTTTTAGTTTGTTTATTAGATTATTCACCTTTACATTAATCTATGTATTTATTATGTTCATTTGTTCCTTTTATTGCTAACTGACTGATTTCTGATTTTTTTTCTCCATTTTCTTGTCAATTTCTCGATTGTTCGAAAAAATTTTCAATTTTGATTCTTTTCGACTTGTTCTGGGGGTTTTGATTTTGTTTATTTTGCTTCGAATTTATTGTTTAATTTTTTTCCTTCCTTTTTATTGATCTTTGAAATTTCCCGGATTTATTTTTCAAAAAAGAGAAACTGACATTTTTTTCGTTTTTATTTCGTTTTTCGATTTTTTTAATATCGTTTTAGATACTTTTGATCGATATTTTGGGTTGTGAATTTGTTGTTTCTGGGTTTTTTTTTTGAAGTTTATGTTTATGTGGATTTGTTTTGCTGGTCTATTCTTTAATATTTTATTGACAAATTCATACTTAAATTTAATTTTTATTAATATATTATACTTTTTTCAGCTTTAATATTTTAGTTTTTGTTGGGTAGGTAAAAATATTGTTTCCTTGGTTCCAAATTGTTCGGCTCGTGCATGATGCTGCTGGTAAGGAGACATAACTCAATCAAGAAAACCACAACTCCGTCTTCATCAGATTACCATATACTAATTCTTCTCTATAAACCATCCTCTTACTTTAGCTTTCCTCTCAAAAACTTTCATTTCATTTGTTAACAAGTTTTTCTCAGATTTCTGTATCGGGTTTGTTGTGGGAGTTTGATTCAGGGTTGTGGTATTCATTAATTTGAGTAAAGTTTGAGTCTTCAGCGGATTCGCAAAACCTGATTCCATTTCAGAGTGATGGTGATAACGTCAGGCAGATTATGACTTATATGCCCTTTTCATTCTGATTGTGCTATTACTATGTTTGATTAATTTGTATTTCTATTATTGTATTTCTATTAATCTAACTACTGTATTTTTGTTTGAAGTTTCATTTACGTGATATGTTTGTAAATTAAATATACGCAAGGTTTCCGTAAAAACATTATATTGATATGTTTCTGTAAATATGTTATATTTGTTGTATTTTTTTTTACAGGTATTAAAATAAGTTGAATTTGAGAGTCAAACTCCTAAAGAAATGAACAAGTGTGTTTTGCAGATATTATAAAGCTCAATTCGATTTTTGAAGATGATATATTTTATTTTGTAAGTACGCTAGTGCATATCTTATCGGTTTGTATGGTTTGTATCAGTTTATATTATAATGTTATTTCTACAGTATACAGAGGGGATTCACTTATTGCGTTTTTTTTAGTTGTTTATTTGGATAGGTATGTATTCCATGTTACAATAAACTTTGTAATTTGGTATATAGTTTTGCGTCAATAATTTTGGAAATCAAAATTATATTAATTTTCTTGGAATCCTACGTACTAATTTCTGACGAATACTAAAAGTACATCGAGATGTGGATTTCTCACATTCTCGATGTATTTTTTTAACTTACAGAAATGATCATAAACTCATAGAGACCGGTTTATATCGTATTAACCTGTATTCCTTTGTAGCATCAAAGAGACCGATTATGGCTTAAAAACCGGTCTCTCTTATTATTACAGATCAAAGAAACCGGTTGTATTAGTAACTTAACCTGGTTCTACGTGTTGATCATGATATAGAAGCCTCGACAAAATTTAAAACCGGGTCTCTTACCCTAAGAGCCCTCTCACCTAAAGACCGGTTGTGATATCGGGTGCTCTCTTTGGCCCTTCTTACCGGTCTCTTTGTCTTTTTTGTAGTAAGTGCTCAACGCTCTCTCTCATTTTTTTTGGAAAACCAAGTGCGTGATTGAAAAAGGATTAAGGGAAGAAATAACCCTTTTATACCTAGGTTTAGCTGATTTAATATTTTATTTCAGAATTTTTTAATTTTTTCTAAACAACATTTTGGATATAATAAGGTAAAAATCAAGTAAAATATCATAAATATATCCCAAGTGAAAAGAATAATAAAAAAAAATCAATTAGAAATTAAATAAAATGCACCATTTTTATAAAATAATCTTTATGTTTATAAGAATTAATTATAGATATTCGGAATATCTACGGGGGATTACACACAATTTCTATGTTTAGGCTATTTTGTATTTTATCTTGTAGTTATGTTTCTTCTGTTTCAATTAGTTGGTTCGCAGCGGCTTTGTTAACTTTGGCTTGTAGACCAGATGCAGTTCCTATTGCTGCGATGCGCTTAGCACCTCCAACTTTTTGTTTATATTTCCAAGCAAGGAAATTCCAGTATGAAACGCCCGACTTTTGTTGTTCAAAGGGAGAGGTCAAGGTAAGGATTCCAAAAACCCAACAGAGATTATGGAGCTGTATGAAGGGCAAGATGATGACTGTCAAAATTTCAGAACATACTGTCGCTTGTATAATAATATGTTTGCTTTCTGCTCGCTCGGGAGAGACGACGCTAAAGGTGACACATACAAGGGTATTTTTGTATTTAGGCTTCATGGCCAAATGTATCACCAGTTACCTAGCCTTTTACCAGCGGATGGGACAGCGAAATATTTACAGCTCTACTTTTATGATGGGGAATGTGAGCGTGAGAMACGTGCTGCCTTATTTGACTCGTTGTGTTCATCTAATGTTAGTCGGCTTATGAGAGTAATGGAGGTTAATTCTTATGCTCAGTTTTTTCTAGAGCTTACGTGGAATTACAATAGATGAGCAGACAAATCTAATAACTCTTATTAAAGCAATCCCCACCCCACACATTTTTCCCTCCTAAATTTCCCTCCTAAACACACCTTTTTAATTATTGCAAAAAAATATTTTAAAAAAGCATTTAATGAATGTTACTAAGTGTTTTTTTATTAAAATTTTATCTATTTATAACTAGAAATTTATTTATTTATTTATTTATTCAAAAATAAAACCTTATTGATTTAGTTTAGAGCAACATTTATTTTATTTAGAAATCGAGCATATGTTCGGAAATTATCTAGTATTAGAATAAGCAAGAATCCATCAYTGGATCAAAATGTTTTTAATGCTCCTACGTCATCTGAGGTGGCTACAATCATACTTGACTCTACAGCCTCGATCGACACAATTGATCCAAGTATTATTGTCACTGGTAAAGATGAAGTGTCGCGCTATGTTAAGTATCATTTTGGATGCTATGATATATTACAATATCCACTTTTGTTCCCTTATGGACATTCCGAGTGGCGTCWTGGATTTAGTAGATATAACCCAGATACTGGTCGATGTAGGAATGATAATCCGGATCTAGTAATGACAACACATACCTCCGCAGGTGTCTTAGACAATGAACAAATGCGTATGTTACTGCACTCTGCTTGTTTGCTCGTAGTYTATTTGTTAATTTATTTTCCGTAGTGTGTTGTATTTTTATTGTGTTTCACTTTGTTCACTCTTTAATATCTTTTGTTATATTTTTTCTTATTGATCTCAACATTTCAGTGTTATAAATGGGTCGTTTCCATATAATGTTTGTTTCTTTGGGTTCTTATTCAGTTTGGTTTCTGTCTTAGTAACATTATGTGGATTTAATAATAGGCCCTCTTTCATATGCTTGCTTTTTTTAAAACAATTATGCATTGCTTACCATTTAATCAGTGTATATTCTTTCTTTTTGGCAGTGGCCACCGCTGGGATAACGAGTAAGGCAAAACAGATATCTTGCCGTGAGTATTATGTGCGTTTCTTGCAAATTCATCCAAAMAATAGCTTGCTTCACACTGGAAGGTTGTTCCAACAATTTTGCGTGGATATGTATGTTAAGTTAGAAAGTTCCARACTTGATTTCTTTCGGTTTAATCAAGCTGTAATTCGGGCTGACTTATATCAAGGAATCATTGATACAACAGAAACAAGAGAAAATGATTCAAGCAATGCTGGTCATAGGTTTGTTTGGCCACCTAGCTTTATTGGGGGGGCGCGCGATATGCAGCGCTGGTACCTCAATGCAATGGCCCTTGTTCAGCGATATGGCAAGCCAGATTTGTTTGTCACAATGACATGCAATCCTAATTGGCTTGAGATAAAAGAAGAATTGAAGCCTGGCGAACTTGCTCAGAATCGACAAGATTTGGTTGCACGCATATTTCGGGCAAAGCTTGTTGATTTGAGAGACCTTATTGTGAATAAGCATATTTTTGGGCAGATTGCAGCATTCATATATGTCATTGAATTTCAGAAGCRAGGTTTGCCCCATGCTCATTTCTTGATAATTTTGAAATTTGACTTTAAGGTTAGATGTYCGGAAGACTATGATTSATATGTATTAGCTGAATTACCTCCTACATCACAGCCACATTTGCAAAAGTGTGTTATTAATMATATGATGCATGGACCTTGTGGGGCTTTAAGTCCAAAGTGTGGTTGTATGAGAGGTCAAAATGGACAAGAAAGCTGCAGATTTAACTTTCTGAGGGCGTATTCATCTCACACTACAACAAATAATGATGGCTACCCTTTGTATAGGAGGACTAACACAGGGGAGCATGTTTTGATCAGAGGTGTTGAGCTAGACAATCGTTGGGTAATTCCTTACAATCCTTATTTGTTGGCTTTATTTGATTGTCATACAAACGTGGAAATCTGTGCTACCATTGAGGCTGTAAAATACCTTTATAAATATGTCTATAAAGGACATGATAGGATTGCCTATAATATATCTAGMAATGGAGATCAAGAGCCTTGCAATGAACTTGATAAGTTTCAGAAAGGCCGGTGGATATCGCCTCCTGAGGATGTTTGGAGGTTGTTTGGATTTGATTTGTATGAGGTTTATCCTCCTGTTCTACCTTTGCAAGTCCATTTGCCTAACATGCAAAATGTTTCATTCAGTCCAACTGAAAGTATTAGCTCCATATTGTCTSATGAACTACGGTCACGAACAATGTTAACCGAGTATTTTGCAGCAAATCAAGCTAATCCAGATGGCCCAAAATATCTATATTCTGAGTTTCCAAAACATTATACTTGGGATCAAAAAGCAAAATGTTGGAGCAAGAGGAAAAAAGGGATAGTTGTTGGTAGAGTAACGTTCGTCAACCCTTCTGAATCTGGTCGCTTTTACTTGCGGCTGCTCCTTTCTAAAGTCAGGGGAGCAATCTCATTTACAGATCTGCTCAYAGTTGGTGGTCATGTCTATGCTATATTTTAGGAAGCTACTATGGATCATGGGTTATTAGAGAACGACTATGCAGCCGAAAGATGTTTGGATGAAGCACTCTGCCTGTAGATGGCTCCTGCTCTTAGGCGATTATTTGTTACCCTTCTGGTGTTCTGCAGCCCTCCGAACCCTAGAGCCTTGTGGGAAAAGTACCACAAATATTTGTCAGAGGATATTCAGCACAGACACCCCAATTACTCTGATTGGAAGGTTCTTTTCATTGTTACTCAGAAAATCAAACAGCTTCTGGATGGAATRGGGAAAAAAACTAGGGGACTTTCACCTTGATGATGTGGATCAACCGGAAATAGATGATGTTAGACTTATCCGAGACATACAAGATATTTTGGAAGCGCCAATATCTGAAGAGCATATTGCTGCCCGTAAACTCTTGAACCCTGCACAGAATGAAGATGGCCTATAAAGCGATAGTTCATAATGTCAAGAATAGAATACCGGGGTGCTTTTTCATTGATGGTCCAGGAGGGACTGGAAAGAATGTTTTATACAATGCATTATATGCTAAGATATGAACAAAGGGCAAGATTGTATTGCCCACAGCTTCCTCTGGGATAGCAGCTGCGAATCGACCTTGCGATCGTACAGCTCATTCGCGTTTCAAGCTTCCAATCGATCATGATGCACRTATGACATGCAATGTRCCCAAGCAAKGYKCCCTTGCAGCRTTRTTAAGAAAGRCTTCGCTCATTATATGGGACGAAGTGCCTATGTCCAACAAGGCWAGHGTTCATTCTCTAGATCTGTTGCTTAGAGATGTATGTGATTGTGACCTTCCTTTTGGGGGTAAGGTAATGGTTCTTGGAGGAGATTTTCGGCAGGTTCTCCCTATTCTACCTAACAAATCAAAGTAYGACGCAGTTGAAGCAAGCATTGTTTCATCATTTTTATGGCCTTCCTTCACGAGGTTTTGCTTGACTGAAAATATGCGGACCCGTACAGATCCTRATTTTGCTCATTTYCTACTGATGCTAGGCGATGGTAGGTTACAGCATGACGAAGTTGCAGATATTAGCATCTCGATATGGTTGTTTCCTTTGATGGTGATTCTGATCCGGTTGATGTGATCATCAAGCATATCTTCCCTGAGTTTAAACAGGAAGTGTTTAGCTTTGACATTTTCATCGATGGATCTATTCATAGCCCAAGAAATGATGAAGTCGATCTGATTAATTCTTCCCTTATTGAAAAATTCCCAGGTGAGATTGTGACAGATAGTAGCATAGACAATTTGCTAAATGATTATTGTAACTTGTACCCTGTGGAGTTTTYGCATACACTTGCTCTAGGAGGCATGACTCCGCATGAATTGAAGTTGAAGAAAAACTATCCAGTTATGCTGTTGTGAAATTTGGATCCAGCAGGTGGCACCAGGTTAGTATGCAAACAATTCCACCGAAATGTGATTTTATGTGAGATTGCAACAGGTTTGCCAAGGGCAACTATGTTTTTATTCATCAAGTTAGGCTTCGACCACCCAATGGTTCTCATTTACCCTTTGAATTTGAGCGGATACAATTCCCAATCAAACTAAGCTTTGCAATGACCATAAACAAATCCCAGGGACAAACACTTAACCATGTCGGCATTTATTTGAAAAATCATTGTTTCTCCCATGGTCAGCTTTATGTGGCTCTCTCCCGAGCTCGTCACCCCTCTAATGTAAAAGTGATGGTACAGGGGGGATTCAAAAGCCTTTGACAACGTCGTGAGAAATATCGTTTCATTTGAAGTTCTCAGGTAGGCAGGAATAATTAGATAATTATCCCGCACAAGACTGCTTTCTTCATATCTTTGTGAATTTGTGGTTGCTTTATTTGTGGTTATTCATTGTAAGCATAGATAAACAACCCATGTTTACTCATTTTGAAAARCTGAATGCTAATTACCTTAATTAGGGTAGTAATRAATAGAGTGCAACATTTTGAGAGGTKAATTTTGTACTTTAATAAAATCATAGGTTAGAAAAATATTCGGTATTTTGTGTTTGTTTAATTGTTTCGGGAATGGCGTAAATGGAATATCATGGCTCGTGTATAATGCAACTTATGTAGTTCCATCAGAATATTTTCAATCACCTTCTTCTATGTTTTTGGCCCAAATTTTATTGTGCGAAAGTAAAATTACCTTCATCAGTCATTTTTAAAATCTGTTTAGTGTTTACAATGGCCATCAACTTTTTCTAATAGCAGCGATTTTAATGTGCTTATATTTAATTTCCCTACTGTATAGTTTTAGCTGGAGAACGATAGGTTTAGTGTGAGGTAAACCTCATTGGCTATACTTTGGCATCAATTTCTAAAGATAATGTTTCATTAATATGAAGCTCATCAGACAAATATACTTCACAAAAAATGCAAATTTCAAAGACAACAAATTTAACCCAGCAAAAGTTCTTTAATTTAGCACATATTCAAACCAAAAAGAAAAAAATAAACAAAAATTTTGAACCAAAGATCAGCTGATATGTACTTATAACATCATCATAAATCTTTCAGAATTATTCTTAAGTTAACAACAATATTAGTTTTTAAAATAAAGCTTTTTTGTCCTGTATTGAAGCGTGTGTATTGTCCATTAGTTTCTTGATTGTTGTTCTAAAAAAAGAGTTGTGTAAGCTGGTGTGATTTTGCATGAGAAGAAAAAAAAAGCTTTTGTGATTTGATTTATAACTTCTACTCATAATTATTTCTTCATGTCATTGAAAAACCCTCTCGATATTACATCCATCAGAGATTTTTATCATTATTACTTTACACTTATATGTTTTCCTTTTTTATTTAACTATTCACCTAATACATTTACCAGGTTTCTCTTTAATATAAGCTTCTCCCTTTGGTCTTATGTGTTGCTTAGCAATATCAGTTCCTTCCTTGGAAAGCTCAGCACTAAAGGTATACTCTAAAAACCTAATTCCCATACATTTTTTACTGCTGCATCTTTTATGTTTTCATTGTTGTTGTTTTTGCTAGAGCATCTTGTTGCAGACAATATTACCTAACAATGAAGCCGGATTATACTCCCCATGGCAAAGTAAGCAACCTAGTTAAGGATGCTAGAGTGAAGGTCAAAGTGATCCAAAAGAGTGAGGCAAGACAAAGTCCTAATAAGAAGGCCTACTAGAGGTTGCTATTTCAAGATGATGAGGTAAACATTTGGTTCTTATATATGCTGAAATGAACAAATCGAGATAGTATTTGCTTCTTTGTCCTGATGAATTYTGCGATGAACAATGCGACTAATATATAGATCAAGTTATATTACACCTACATAATGTTTGTTTGTTTCAATTCATTCCCTTGAAAAAAACATGCATATGGTTATGATTTATTAAAGAGAAATGAAATATTGCCTGTTAAGCTGAATTATTTATTCTGATCACTGGAAATTTTCACTTTGAAGAGCTTTGACATTGTGACCAATATCCTGCCATTGATCATTATGCTTACCTTCTTCCATGTGTAATATTGGTATTTTATTTTCATGGATTCTTTACCTTTGGTTCATTTATATTTTGTATTCTCTTATCAAATTTAGACAAATGAGCATGAAAATTTAAGAGTTAACTTAGAAGCATCAAAGGTTATATCAATTATGATACGACTAACCATTGAATGAAAAAACTTTTATGCACTGCTACATGTTGTTTAATTTCTTTTATTTGCAATGTTACCTTGGATTTTTTTTAGTTATTGTTGAACAYAGTACCTCAATAATATTTGGTTATTACTGAACATAGTATCACAACCATAGACGTCTTTACTTTGTTGTAAAATGGTAATGCTTGCCTGTACAAATGTCTTTCTGGTAACATTTTGGTCATGTTCGAGTAATTTCACCTTGTATTTTGAATATCGTTAGGTAGACAAGTAGTTGTCTGTTTTGTATCTTGTTATAATTACTGATTAGGTGTGCATGATTATCATACTTTGGTTTTATTTCCATGCATAATCACTATCAAAAACAGGGTGCAACAATGAGAGGAACCATCTTTGGGATGACATTAACACATTTGCTATGGCAATAAAAAAGAATGGGAAATATGACCTTGCTGGTGTGAACATCAGTGTTGTTCCTAATCAGTACCGGTCAACAAGCGATGAATACCAAATGAACTTGAATGACAAAGTGGTTGTGACACCCCTTGATCTGTCAGCTTGTTCTGATGAACCTGTCTATCGGAACCTATCTGAAWTTCCACGCAGCCACACAGACGATAATGATCTAATAGGTATTGTCATGATCTCATAATAAGCTATTTACGCTTCATTATAGCTTCTCGAATGACATTTTACAAACACTTTGTGAACACATATGCTCTTATGAAATTATTCAGAGTTTCAAATCAGTTTTACTATAACATGTTGAACTGTACACCTCAGATATTCTGTGTTGTTAATTGCTTGTCACCGTTCTGAAACTCGCTGCATGGAACGAGCACGCTCTAAAGGAGTACCCTTTCTACAGAACCTGGCTGAATAGCTTCATGGTCATTGGAATCACTACCATACGTCCCATACCATATCAAGGTTTGTTATTCCAGGCCATGAAAATAGACAAACTTATTTCTCGCAGTTGGCCACTTCATTTGTTGCAACTCTTCCTTTCCGTCTCTCATACTATWATCACTTTACGTCAAACTATCTTTAGTTTTATTAATCTGCTTGAACAATATGCGCATAATTCGTCATGTTATATTCAAATAAAAAGTTTCTGCCTTATAAAATAAAATGATTACTCAACTAATTCTAATTGCCCTTGCATACTTT
>SNQN01006050.1:933-40864 GCA_008642245.1 Bassia scoparia | reverse complement strand
GCTTTGTGCGTTGGGCTGAGCCACGGAAACCCGCACTGAGTGCTGGGGTAGTGTTGTCGAGGTAAGGGAGTCGCCACCGTGCCTAGAAAGGTGTTATCACGGACGCCCGAAACGTTGGTGACCAAATCAATGGCCCACCTCCAATCATGTAACCAGTCCGGGTACGGGGACATGGTAGAATCAGATCTTAAACCCAATTCGCCCGCATGTAGCGGGCCTCTACTCGGTCTCATGTAATTTCCATTAAGCACGATTTATTGGTATGCACACAAACTTTACATATCGCAACCTAGAAGCGCACTAGCCCTAAAAATACTAAGTGAGTGAGTTACTATTATGCACAAGAGACTACCTAACCTAGAAATTGGAACCACTTTGCATTAATCAAGTAAAACGGGCCTAAAAACCGGTTGCCAAGTTAATCTGATTTAAATGATTCACATAATTCCGTCTTTGTTTAGCCCAAAAATATATTAACAAAGTATACAACAATGACAAGATGCAATTAATATGAAGTGATAAAACTCAAAGTATATGCAACTCATCTACCCTAAATCTGCAAAGAAAACAAAGGTTAGTTTGTAAAACACAATTAAACGAATCCTTTGCCTTGAATCGCTACACAAGAAAGAGCGAAAGAAGACTGTTTCCATTCGAGCTTCCATCTGTGGATATACTGCATACCGAGACACATTCGGCCAAAAAAAAAAAAAAACAAAACACACAATACAAACACAACATACAAAAAAAAAAACAACAACACACAACAAGACAACAATACACAAACACAAAGGACAAAAAAAAGAAAAAAAAAAAAAAAAAAAAAAACAAAAAAAAAAAAAAAAAAAAAAAACAAAAAAAAAAAAAAAAAAAAAAAAAAAAAAAAAACAAAAAAAAAAAAAAAAAAAAAAAAAAAAAAAAAAAAAAAAAAAAAAAAAAAAAAAAAAAAAAAAAAAAAAAAAAAAAAAAAAAAAAAGAAAAAAAAAAAAAAAAAAAAAAAAAAAAAAAAAAAAAAAAAAAAAAAAAAAAAAAAAAAAAAAAAAAAAAAAAAAAAAAAAAAAAAAAAAAAAAAAAAAAAAAAAAAAAAAAAAAAAAAAAAAAAAAAAAAAAAAAAAAAAAAAAAAAAAAAAAAAAAAAAAAAAAAAAAAAAAAAAAAAAAAAAAAAATAAAAAAAAAAAAAAAAAAAAAAAAAAAAAAAAAAAAAAAAAAAAAAAAAAAAACAAAAAAAAAAAAAAAAAAAAAAAAAAAAAAAAAAAAAAAAAAAAAAAAAAAAAAAAAAAAAAAAAAAAAAAAAAAAAAAAAAAAAAAAAAAAAAAAAAAAAAAAAAAAAAAAAAAAAAAAAAAAAAAAAAAAAAAAAAAAAAAAAAAAAAAAAAAAAAAAAAAAAAAAAAAAAAAAAAAAAAAAAAAAAAAAAAAAAAAAAAAAAAAAAAAAAAAAAAAAAAAAAAAAAAAAAAAAAAAAAAAAAAAAAAAAAAAAAAAAAAAAAAAAACAAAAAAAAAAAAAAAAAAAAAAAAAAAAAAAAAAAAAAAAAAAAAAAAAAAAAAAAAAAAAAAAAAAAAAAAAAAAAAAAAAAAAAAAAAAAAAAAAAAAAAAAAAAAAAAAAAAAAAAAAAAAAAAAAAAAAAAAAAAAAAAAAAAAAAAAAAAAAAAAAAAAAAAAAAAAAAAAAAAAAAAAAAAAAAAAAAAAAAAAAAAAAAAAAAAAAAAAAAAAAAAAAAAAAAAAAAAAAAAAAAAAAAAAAAAAAAAAAAAAAAAAAAAAAAAAAAAAAAAAAAAAAAAAAAAAAAAAAAAAAAAAAAAAAAAAAAAAAAAAAAAAAAAAAAAAAAAAAAAAAAAAAAAAAAAAAAAAAAAAAAAAAAAAAAAAAAAAAAAAAAAAAAAAAAAAAAAAAAAAAAAAAAAAAAAAAAAAAAAAAAAAAAAAAAAAAAAAAAAAAAAAAAAAAAAAAAAAAAAAAAAAAAAAAAAAAAAAAAAAAAAAAAAAAAAAAAAAAAAAAAAAAAAAAAAAAAAAAAAAAAAAAAAAAAAAAAAAAAAAAAAAAAAAAAAAAAAAAAAAAAAAAAAAAAAAAAAAAAAAAAAAAAAAAAAAAAAAAATAAAAAAAAAAAAAAAAAAAAAAAAAAAAAGAAAAAAAAAAAAAAAAAAAAAAAAAAAAAAAAAAAAAAAAAAAAAAAAAAAAAAAAAAAAAAAAAAAAAAAAAAAAAAAAAAAAAAAAAAAAAAAAAAAAAAAAAAAAAAAAAAAAAAAAAAAAAAAAAAAAAAAAAAAAAAAAAAAAAAAAAAAAAAAAAAAAAAAAAAAAAAAAAAAAAAAAAAAAAAAAAAAAAAAAAAAAAAAAAAAAAAAAAAAAAAAAAAAAAAAAAAAAAAAAAAAAAAAAAAAAAAAAAAAAAAAAAAAAAAAAAAACAAAAAAAAAAAAAAAAAAAAAAAAAAAAAAAAAAAAAAAAAAAAAAAAAAAAAAAAAAAAAAAAAAAAAAAAAAAAAAAAAAAAAAAAAAAAAAAAAAAAAAAAAAAAAAAAAAAAAAAAAAAAAAAAAAAAAAAAAAAAAAAAAAAAAAAAAAAAAAAAAAAAAAAAAAAAAAAAAAAAAAAAAAAAAAAAAAAAAAAAAAAAAAAAAAAAAAAAAAAAAAAAAAAAAAAAAAAAAAAAAAAAAAAAAATTAAAAAAAAAAAAAAAAAAAAAAAAAAAAAAAAAAAAAAAAAAAAAAAAAAAAAAAAAAAAAAAAAAAAAAAAAAAAAAAAAAAAAAAAAAAAAAAAAAAAAAAAAAAAAAAAAAAAAAAAAAAAAAAAAAAAAAAAAAAAAAAAAAAAATAAAAAAAAAAAAAAAAAAAAAAAAAAAAAAAAAAAAAAAAAAAAAAAAAAAAAAAAAAAAAAAAAAAAAAAAAAAAAAAAAAAAAAAAAAAAAAAAAAAAAAAAAAAAAAAAAAAAAAAAAAAAAAAAAAAAAAAAAAAAAAAAAAAAAAAAAAAAAAAAAAAAAAAAAAAAAAAAAAAAAAAAAAAAAAAAAAAAAAAAAAAAAAAAAAAAAAAAAAAAAAAAAAAAAAAAAAAAAAAAAAAAAAAAAAAAAAAAAAAAAAAAAAAAAAAAAAAAAAAAAAAAAAAAAAAAAAAAAAACAAAAAAAAAAAAAAAAAAAAAAAACAAAAAAAAAAAAAAAAAAAAAAAAAAAAAAAAAAAAAAAAAAAAAAAAAAAAAAAAAAAAAAAAAAAAATAAAAAAAAAAAAAAAAAAAAAAAAAAAAAAAAAAAAAAAAAAAAAAAAAAAAAAAAAAAAAAAAAAAAAAAAAAAAAAAAAAAAAAAAAAAAAAAAAAAAAAAAAAAAAAAAAAAAAAAAAAAAAAAAAAAAAAAAAAAAAAAAAAAAAAAAAAAAAAAAAAAAAAAAAAAAAAAAAAAAAAAAAAAAAAAAAAAAAAAAAAAAAAAAAAAAAAAAAAAAAAAAAAAAAAAAAAAAAAAAAAAAAAAAAAAAAAAAAAAAAAAAAAAAAAAAAAAAAAAAAAAAAAAAAAAAAAAAAAAAAAAAAAAAAAAAAAAAAAAAAAAAAAAAAAAAAAAAAAAAAAAAAAAAAAAAAAAAAAAAAAAAAAAAAAAAAAAAAAAAAAAAAAAAAAAAAAAAAAAAAAAAAAAAAAAAAAAAAAAAAAAAAAAAAAAAAAAAAAAAAAAAAAAAAAAAAAAAAAAAAAAAAAAAAAAAAAAAAAAAAAAAAAAAAAAAAAAAAAAAAAAAAAAAAAAAAAAAAAAAAAAAAAAAAAAAAAAAAAAAAAAAAAAAAAAAAAAAAAAAAAAAAAAAAAAAAAAAAAAAAAAAAAAAAAAAAAAAAAAAAAAAAAAAAAAAAAAAAAAAAAAAAAAAAAAAAAAAAAAAAAAAAAAAAAAAAAAAAAAAAAAAAAAAAAAAAAAAAAAAAAAAAAAAAAAAAAAAAAAAAAAAAAAAAAAAAAAAAAAAAAAAAAAAAAAAAAAAAAAAAAAAAAAAAAAAAAAAAAAAAAAAAAAAAAAAAAAAAAAAAAAAACAAAAAAAAAAAAAAAAAAAAAAAAAAAAAAAAAAAAAAAAAAAAAAAAAAAAAAAAAAAAAAAAAAAAAAAAAAAAAAAAAAAAAAAAAAAAAAAAAAAAAAAAAAAAAAAAAAAAAAAAAAAAAAAAAAAAAAAAAAGAAAAAAAAAAAAAAAAAAAAAAAAAAAAAAAAAAAAAAAAAAAAAAAAAAAAAAAAAAAAAAAAAAAAAAAAAAAAAAAAATAAAAAAAAAAAAAAAAAAAAAAAAAAAAAAAAAAAAAAAAAAAAAAAAAAAAAAAAAAAAAAAAAAAAAAAAAAAAAAAAAAAAAAAAAACAAAAAAAAAAAAAAAAAAAAAAAAAAAAAAAAAAAAAAAAAAAAAAAAAAAAAAAAAAAAAAAAAAAAAAAAAAAAAAAAAAAAAAAAAAAAAAAAAAAAAAAAAAAAAAAAAAAAAAAAAAAAAAAAAAAAAAAAAAAAAAAAAAAAAAAAAAAAAAAAAAAAAAAAAAAAAAAAAAAAAAAAAAAAAAAAAAAAAAAAAAAAAAAAAAAAAAAAAAAAAAAAAAAAAAAAAAAAAAAAAAAAAAAAAAAAAAAAAAAAGAAAAAAAAAAAAAAAAAAAAAAAAAAAAAAAAAAAAAAAAAAAAAAAAAAAAAAAAAAAAAAAAAAAAAAAAAAAAAAAAAAAAAAAAAAAAAAAAAAAAAAAAAAAAAAAAAAAAAAAAAAAAAAAAAAAAAAAAAAAAAAAAAAAAAAAAAAAAAAAAAAAAAAAAAAAAAAAAAAAAAAAAAAAAAAAAAAAAAAAAAAAAAAAAAAAAAAAAAAAAAAAAAAAAAAAAAAAAAAAAAAAAAAACAAAAAAAAAAAAAAAAAAAAAAAAAAAAAAAAAAAAAAAAAAAAAAAAAAAAAAAAAAAAAAAAAAAAAAAAAAAAAAAAAAAAAAAAAAAAAAAAAAAAAAAAAAAAAAAAAAAAAAAAAAAAAAAAAAAAAAAAAAAAAAAAAAAAAAAAGAAAAAAAAAAAAAAAAAAAAAAAAAAAAAAAAAAAAAAAAAAAAAAAAAAAAAAAAAAAAAAAAAAAAAAAAAAAAAAAAAAAAAAAAAAAAAAAAAAAAAAAAAAAAAAAAAAAAAAAAAAAAAAAAAAAAAAAAAAAAAAAAAAAAAAAAAAAACAAAAAAAAAAAAAAAAAAAAAAAAAAAAAAAAAAAAAAAAAAAAAACAAAAAAAAAAAAAAAAAAAAAAAAAAAAAAAAAAAAAAAAAAAAAAAAAAAAAAAAAAAAAAAAAAAAAAAAAAAAAAAAAAAAAAAAAAAAAAAAAAAAAAAAAAAAAAAAAAAAAAAAAAAAAAAAAAAAAAAAAAAAAAAAAAAAAAAAAAAAAAAAAAAAAAAAAAAAAAAAAAAAAAAAAAAAAAAAAAAAAAAAAAAAAAAAAAAAAAAAAAAAAAAAAAAAAAAAAAAAAAAAAAAAAAAAAAAAAAAAAAAAAAAAAAAAAAAAAAAAAAAAAAAACAAAAAAAAAAAAAAAAAAAAAAAAAAAAAAAAAAAAAAAAAAAAAAAAAAAAAAAAAAAAAAAAAAAAAAAAAAAAAAAAAAAAAAAAAAAAAAAAAAAAAAAAAAAAAAAAAAAAAAAAAAAAAAAAAAAAAAAAAAAAAAAAAAAAAAAAAAAAAAAAAAAAAAAAAAAAAAAAAAAAAAAAAAAAAAAAAAATGATCTTTCGCCTTGAATTGCTATACAAAAATAAAGAATTGTAGTATGACAATGGATAATAATAATGAAATGAAAACCAAACCAATGAAAACCTGCAAATATTGTGAAAACCCTACATATTTACATGAACAAGTTAAAAGTGAGTTTCTACATTGTTTTAATTAATTAAAAACTCATAACAATGTTAGTCAAATTAAAAGAAAAGTGAAAGATATTGGTGCAGTAATCTCAGATTCAACCTTTGTTATCGCTTGTTGATCGAAAGAGAATCGATGCTTTGAATTAAAACGAATGTATTGATTTGTATAAGTGTTTTCGAGAGAGAGAGAGAGAGAGTATGCGTATGCATGTATGGAAGTCGGTGTGAAAGTTGTGAAAACGTGTCCGGACTGAGCAAGGCAAGTGTGTATTTATAGGCACGAGGCAATTTTGATCAAATAAACCCTGCGTATATACGCGTATGATGAGCGTATATACGCTGCTTTCTGCGTATATACGCTCATATACAGCGTATATCGCTGCTCACCTTCCATTAATTTTTTGGCAATTTCGTATATATGTGTGAGCGTATATAGCTCTGTTGAGCGTATATCGCTCCTGATGAGCGTATATACGCTCATCATTTGCGTATATACGCTCAATGATTTCGTATATATTTTCCAAAACCTCGAAATATTTTGATTTCCTCCGATTTTATTCGTGATTTCCCTTGAATTTGACGCCACCTAGACACCCCTTGCCTCCAAGCAAGGAGTTCTAGAACTTCTAGAAGGTTCCACGTATTTCCGCGAGTATTTTTCTAAATATTCATGTATTTCTGCGTATTCGCGTATTCTGCGTATTTAAACATTGCAAAATTCAAGAAAATCATAGAAAAATCAGAAAAATAATTTAAAAATACTGCGGATTCAGAAAAAATGGACGACATGATGAAAATCAAAAAGCATGAGAATCGCCTTTGAAAACCTTTGAAAAACCTTTGAGAAAACCGAAAAGAAAATATTTGCCTTGCCTTTGACCTTTGCTCAATATTTCGAGTACACCTTGCGTATTTCCAACTTTTGTGAATTCAAAGCATCTTTTCTGATTCGAAACAAACGCGAGACTGCGTATTTTCATCACGATTACTCATGTGTTGGAGACACATTTCAGTGTCTACAGAAGCCCCCACTTTGACTAAGTTGAAGAACATAGTCTCGTAAGACGAAATCAAAGTATCGATTCGGACGGAGAGCAACTCAAGACGTTCGCACCCTGAGTTACCCTGTACGCCGAGTACCTGCAAAACAAATGTTAGTTTACTTTACCGCGCCCCATGCGGTGTTGTGCCCTCGGAAGCGCCTGGATCCTCGGGTGGTTTCTCCCTACGGCTACCTTGCTTTCGGAGAGTTGCGATTGTGTGTGTGCAGAATTTCTGGTGCCGGGAGAAAATTCCAAAACCCGAAGAATGCGCGAACTTCTTGAGCGGAGAGATTCCAAAACCCAAGATGGTTGTGCTGGATTTCTGTAGCGGGAGAAACAAGACCCAAAAGATGTATTTTGCTTGAGATTTTGATAGCGGGGGAACACGTAGACCGAAAAATGATATTTGCTGAGAGATTTCTGTAGTGGGAAAACGCTCGTAGGACCCCGGAAGATGTATTGCTGAGATTTCTGTAGCGGAAAACCGTTTAGACCCGAAAGAGTGTTTGCTTGAAATTTCTGTAGCGGGAGACAATCGTTTAGACCTGAAGTGTGATATGTGAACTATTCTGGCGTGGGAGAGAAGATTCCAAAACCAGATGGAGGTGTATGCTTTGAGGTTCCTTTTGAATGTCGACGTTTGAATGCCTTGAAGAATCTTGATTTATACTCAATTAAGAGGTATTTTGTAATTTTGACTGTTGGAGGGTTAATGTTTGTTAATTTTGCAAGGTTTTGAAAGTTTGTGCCTGTATCCCGGGAGTTTGAACGACCGTGGATGATCGAAATAATGCGCGACAAGCCAAAAGAAAAAAAAATGGAAGGCAGTGGAGCGTATATCGCTCAAACCGCGTATATACGCTCAGTAATCTGCAGTATTATACGCAGATTTTAGCGATATATACGCTGCTTGGAGGGTTTTATTCCAGTTTGCTCGTGCCTGTTGTCATTCTCTCCATTTTCTGCTAAATTCGGCCTTTGCTTTGCCTTTTCTCCACAAAACCTTGCTCGAATTCTGCTAATTTCAATCCAAGAGAAGTTGAGCTTATTCCTTTGAAGATTCACTTCAAATTTTCAGTAAATCCCCTCTCATTCTGAATTTTTGTCTTTTCTTTCAACATTTTAAGGTTTGATGTTCATATTCATTTGCTGAATTTGCTCATGTTTGTGCTTGCAATGTTTGGCATTGTGTATGCTTTGTGCTTGTGTCTTGTTTGCTTTGAATTTGAGATGAAACACTTGAGAATATGTTGCTTGAACACATCCCTTAATTTGGACCGAATTTCTTACCATCTTTGGCCAAACTTGTGTTCGAAATGTATTGTAATTTGACCTAGTTTGTGGATCTCTTGGAATTGAATTTTTCTTTTGTGGTGAACCTTTATATTTTGCTGAATATTGATGCTACTATTGAAACATGTCTTGTATGCTTGAGTAAACACCAAAAGCTCATAACTTTATATTGCTTGCTATTTCAAGACATTTACAAGACTTGAAACACTTGATTGTGAGCTATTGAACTCTTTAACGATTTTAAAGCCTTTCCTAACGTTAACTATATTTTCATAGCCTTGATCGAAGCCAAATTTAGTAAACCACCAAAAAGCTGTTCTTGCTTCACCATGCTCCTACCTCAAAAAATTTGTGTTTAAGAATCGCAACATAATGTCTACCCCGAACTTCTACAATCATATTTGTGACTTGCTTTATCTATGATGACTTTTAAACATTATTTCAAAAGTCCATTCATGTAATTATCATCCCTTGAAATTAATTGTTTGCCTATTCACTACATTGCAACTTCGAAACTATTCCAAAGTTATGCACGTAATGCGTGCCTTCAAGTGAGATTGCTTCGCTTATTCAATGTGTGTGTTTCACTACACAAACGACCTGTGAACTTATTTCAAGCCATTGTGTAATGTAAGCTATGTGGTTGATCAACCTTGCAGGTATACACTTCTAAGTGTTTTAGTTTTCCATGTATAGCCGTTATCTGCCCGATTTATTTCCTAATTATTTGTATTCTCTTTGTCAGCATGGCAAACCTATGGAGGAGATTCCCGAGAGGTAAGACGTTCACCCTTCTAGTCGGAAGAATGCTGAATGCCGCATCCTGGTCTCAAATCATTATGTGTATAGGAGAACCATATAATCTGTCTCGCCCTCTTTCAGATTAAGCATCATGCCTTTTCTTCTTCCTTTTGATGGATGTGGTCATTTAATGAGTTGTTTTGCTTGCAGAGAACTATGAGCTGCGAGTACGGTCAGTTCTCACGGGGGCCATCTTTTCTGCTCAGACACACTGATGGACCAGAATTCATGGGGACTATGGAGCATACTGTCGGGTTCATCATTTTAGTAGAACCATCAACAGCAATGACTGACTACCGGCTTCCTCATCCTTTCATTCTTGCATGTTGAGTGTTCTGGGACACGACCAACCACTTTCCACTTCCATGGGGTGAAATGACTATCACGCCTTTGACTTTCTATGCTCAAGGCGCTGATTTTCCACGTAGCAACCTGTGGTGATTGACTCTTTCTGAACACTATGTACAGCAGACTGCCTCAGCGCTTGGCCCTATTTGTGCTTCCTTTCCGAAGAAGGAGAAGCATGTAAAGCCTGTACTCTTAGAAGTGTTGTGATGGATGACGTTACTGACATCCAGCGAGCTCGCCATTATCCTGTTTTGATGATCAACAGCTTCTTGGTACCAATGAGCCGCTGAGGCCGTTGCCAGTTGCTTATCTGTGCTTCTTTGAGGATTTGACCAAGTTTCAGAATTCTGACTGGGCCGGTTTGGTTATGCTCAGCCTGCTTGTAGCATAGAAAGCTTGCCGGCAGCTAGATGCGTGAGTGGCGATTAGAGCCCATGGCGAACGTATCGATACTATAGTTCCCTTTTCCTTTGTCTTTCTCCTACTTAAAATGTGACTTACTTGTGCTGAGTTTGTTGCAGTCTGGCTTATTTCTTATCTTCGCCCTCTAGCCCCCAGCGCCTGGCCTCCACGAGTACCCTCTGCTATGTGTTGGCGGGCAGGCGTTCAGACTTTGACCCAAAGATGCTCTGATTGAGCACTCGTAAGAGATCAAAACGTTATGAAGGCTCACGAGGTAAAGCTTTGCCCCTGTTTTCTTCTCTGTTTTCACGTGTGTTAAGTATGTGTGACCATTTTCCCAGTGCTCTTAAACATAGGTTCACTTTCGTCCTTTTGCGAGTTGATCATTCAGTTGCTGCTTAGCACTTTCCATGACCGGACTCGTCGGTGTTGTCAAAACGCCTTACTGACGCGGTTTCACCTGGGCGAACGTGTAGAGCAGTATGCTGCGAGAGTCTTCGCTCTGTGGGGTCCGCTGCAGATCCTCCGGCAATGATGATGCATCAACCTGCTGCGGGCACTTGGAAACTGCTCTTTCGAGACTGTTGGCTGGGTTGATCATACTTCTTACTTACTGAGGTGTGGCTTGTAGTTTTGATGCCCTCGCCTGGCTCCTGCTGTCAAGTTCATTCCTCCCCAGGTACTTGCAATTTCCCTGTTTCTGAACTTGTTGTTTGCGAATGCCATTTTATACAGTTTTCTTGTTTTTGTCAGCTTGATTTGACGAATGGATTTTGACGAATGGAGTTGTTCCTTCTCGCTGATCTATACCCATCAGTTATGAGAGGCGATTCGGTCCGGTACAGGAGACCTTGGACGAGCGCCCCCATGACGGCAGATAGCCATGCTCACCCGTTCCTTTGCCACCTGTGACTTCGAAGAGTGAGATATTATGTTTGTATTCTTCTATATTTCATTTACCCGCTTGTGCAGCTAAACACTTGTTGATTCCGCTTGTGAGTAAACACTTGTGAATTCCTTCAGTTTAACAGAGCGGCATCAGAGCGACTGCTGAGGGTATTGATTCCTTAAATTAATTTGAAGACTCGACAAGCTCATTGGGTAGTAGCCTTCCCTGCACTTTATCTACCTCGATGTAGTACCAAGTCGCGCGCCCGCTATACGCTGAGGGCGCGGCCCACGTCCTACAGTACCCAAGGTTAGTGCAATACAAGAGGCCAAGGATCCATCCACCTTGACTGTAGAACAACTCATTGGGTCTTTAATCACTCGTGAGATGTTGGTTGACTCAAAGAAAGAAAGCACAACCAAGAGCCATTGACTAGGATAGCCCTGAAAGGAGAAGAAAATAAAGAAAATCTGGTTGAGATAGGTCTCATGGCATGGAGATTTGAAAGAAGTCTCAGATCTCACTACAAGAGAAAAGTTTGGAAGAACAAGGGCAACACAAAGAAGGCCTGTACAAGTGAAAATKGACATACGATCAAAGACTGTCCAGCATGGAAAAATGACAAAGGAGGACAAAGAGAGAGAGAGAGGAAGATAACAAAAGGAGCCATGCTTGCTGCTTGGGGAGATTCAAACTCAGGTGGTGAAAGCGAGGAGGATGAGGCTCTTGTATGTGTGACTACAATGTTGGGAGATGTAGACCAGAAGCAGACCAGTTCTGGAAACAAAGGGCGCATGTGTCTCATGGAAAGAAGCAGCTCTTCAGACGAAGAACAAGTAACTATCTCTGATAAGCAAGAATAAATGAGATATTGTGATAAAGATGAATTATTAGGTTTTATAGATTCTGATATAAAAAAAACAATAAAGGAAGTGCTGCTTATAAAGCTAACAAGAAGAAGTTAAGAGAAGCAACACGAAATTTAGACTTGATTGAATGTTGTTCTACTGAACTTGAACTTATTTGTACAGAACTGAAAGAAAAAAAATTTAGAGCTTGAAATAAGTTTAGATCAGAAGAACATAGAACTTGAGTTGCTAAGATCTAAGTAAGATTTTTCAAATGAAATTTTTTAAAAAAACAATAACAGAGGCTTTAATAGACTTAAGGAGGCCGAAATTGATGGAATAAATTTCGAGATGCTTAAAAAGAAAAGTTTTACTCTAGAACATTTTGACTTGATTTAGCTCGTAATTATATGATTGATGAAGTTGAAGAACTATTMAAAGAGTATGTGGAATTGAAAGCTTCTCTTGCTAATACAAGGGGCTCAAATGCTAATGTCGAGGAATTGTGTTTGGAATATGAGGGTAAGATCTATGATTTACAAGCTAAAATATTCGAATTAAAGAAAAATATCAACACTGAAGTTGCTTCAAGTAATCAAGATGTTGATATTGATTCTTTACATTTAGAATATGAAACTAAAATCTGTGATGTTGAAGTCGAAATATACAAGCTACAAAAGGACAAAAACATTAAGACCACTGTTGAACCAGACCTTGACTTCSTTTCAAAACTTAAGGATGAGCTTCATAGGGCAAAGTTGGATCTTGCCAGTACTGCAAAATTTAATGAAGCTCAGCTTAAGAAACTGGAAACCATGGAGCACGATCTGAGTAACTGCCTAAGACAGATGAACAGGTTACTCGATGCTCGGAATACTCTAAAGATCCTAACCTCACAACCTGGAAATTCTCAGAGGGTTTGGACTAGGGTATTTTGGTTCTAGTTCACAATAGCCACAAAAATTGGGAGGAGATGAGGACTTGGATTTCTGAATTAAAGAGAGATAAGTACGTGTTTGCAAAAGACTTACACGTTTGCACCTACTGTGGTAAGAATGGACATATGATTGATACTTGCTGGACTAAGCAAAAACATGATAAAAGAAATTAGTCTCATGTCCAAAATGTTCAGTCCAAAAAGTCACGCGCAAAATTTATCCAAAAAGGAGAAACATGATAAAACAAAAGGGACCAATGTGAAACAAATCTGGGTCAGAAAGGACAGAGTCAAACAAGTTCCTAAGGATAAGGAACCCAAGAAATTAAAATTTGGGTTCCTAAAACTTAAACCTTGATTTGTTTGTGCAAGTTAGAGTGAAAGGAAAGCCATATTGGTATTTGGACAGTGGTTGCTCAAGACACATAACTGGTGATAAAAGTCAATTTCTTTCACTCGTAGCCCATGAAGGAGGAAGTGTCACCTTTGGGGATAATAGGAAAGGTTTGATCAAAGGTATAGGTAAGGTTGGTAAGACACTTTCCCAAGCGATTGTTAATGCATATTTTGGTGAAGGTTTAAAACATAATCTATTGAGCATTTCTCAGCTATGTGACAAAGGTAACCATGTTGAATTTGAAACCACTCTTTGTCACATAGTCAACACTGAAACAAAGGAACTGGTCTATAAGGGATTTTGACACGATAATGTTTACATAACATTTTTTAGTAAGATTCCTAAGACCAGTGCCACTTATCTCCAAGTGGTAGAGGATGACTATTGGTTGTGGCACAAGAGACCTGGACATGGAATTTTTTCTTTGCTAAATAAACTACTATCTCAAGATTTGGTAACAGGTTTACCTAACATCAAGTTTGTTGCAGATCATATTTATAATGAGTGTGCTAAATGTAAGCATGTCAAGTTCTTTTTTCAGCCAAAGGAGGTTGTAAGAACTACAAGACCATTCGAACTTGTGCACATGAATTTGTGTGGGCCCATGCGTGTGCAAGGTCGAAATGGTCATAGTTATGTGTTTGTTTTGGTTGATGATTACTCTCGTTATACTTGGATAGTATTTCTGAAATTTAAAAATGAAACTTTTGAAGAATTTGAAATCTTGGTGAAATAAGTCCAAAACAAGATTATTCATCAATTGGTCTCTATCCAGTCTAATCATGGTTTTGAATTGAAAAAACTCCTTGTGAGCTTCTTAGGGGAAGAAAACCAAACATTACACATTTACGCATTTTTGGGTGCAAGTGTTTTGTACACAATAATGGTAAATCCAGTTTGGACAAATTTGACCCAAGGAGTGATGAGCTTGTATTCGTTGGATATTCTTCACACAACAAGGCATATAAAGTGTTTAACAAAAGAACATTGTGTGTTGAAGRAAGTATCCATGGTTTGTTTGATTAGACTTACATGTTTAGCAAGCATGTGCAGGTTGTTGATGCTAATGAGTTCGAGATTGGTATGCTGAACTTTACAGGAGCTGAGGAAGGAGAAGGTGCTGAACCAGGCTTACCACATAACTCTCCTAGAAGGGAAGAGTCTAGTACTGCATAGAATCAAGTAGCTCAAGTGGCAAGGGAAAAAGATAGTGACTCAGAGGCTCATCCACATGAAGGTTATTTAGCTGAGACTACTATGGAAACTGGTTCACCCGTTCAAATGAACAATCACATAAGGGGAACCTGTACTAGACCAGGTTCAACTTTGGGAGGCCCAAATGTAAACTTTGATACGGAAAATCTTTTAAGTATAAGTCCTCTCACCCCACTGATCTTATCAATAGTGACATTAACAAACGGGTGCAGACTAGGAACTCTACTGTATAAAACTTTTGTACTGTCCACTCCTTTCTTTCAAATGTTAAACCGACTTACTATAAAGTTGCTTTAACATATCCGAATTGGGTTCTGACCATGCAAGATGAACTCAATCAATTTGAGAGAAATCAAGTTTGGCATCTTGAACCTAGGAAGGAAAACATGTTTGTTATTGGAACTAAATGGGTGTTCAGAAACAAATTGGATGATTCAGGTATTATAGTCAGAAAGAAAGCTAGGTTAGTGGTTCAACGGTTTAATCAACAGGAAGGAATTGATTATGATGAAACCTTTACTCCAATAGCCAGGCTTGAAGCAATCAGGATCTTAATTGAATTTTCTGCCCACATGAACTTCAAACTCTTTCAAATGGATGTTAAGATAGCCTTTCAATGGMTGTTTGAAAGAAGATGTTTATGTGGAAAAACGTCATGGATTTTGAGGATAGTGACTTGCCAAACCATGTTTTTAAACATGACAAAACTCTTTATTATCTCAAACAAGCTCCTAGATCATGGTATGAAAGACTTTCAATTTTTCTTTTAGAAAATGGCTATAAGAGAGGTTCGGTTGACAAGACACTATTCTTAAAAGACAAGGGAACTGATCTGTTAGTGGTTCAGATTGATGATATTTTGTTTGGAGCTAATAATCCTGAGTTGTGTGATGTGTTTGCAGAATTGATGAAAAGTGAATTTGAGATGAGTATAATGGGAAAACTTAGATTCTTCCTAGGGCTTTAAATCAACCAAACCAAGGATAGAATCATGATCCATCAGCAGAAATATCTCACGGAACTACTATAGGATAGGAAATCCTATGAAACACCTATTCCCACTTCTATAAAATTGAGCCTTGATGAGAATGGAAAGGATGTTGAGGGTAAGGTGTACAAAGGTATTATAGGTTCATTGCTTTACTTGACAGCAATTAGGTCAGATATAGTGTTTTCAGTGGGGTTGTGTGCTCGATTTCAAAGCAACCCTAAAGAATCTCACCTAAAGGYTGTCAAGAGAATTCTGAGATATCTTAATGGTACTAATGATCTATGTCTGTGGTATCCAAAAGGGAGAAGTATGAACCTAATTGGATACACAAATGTTGACTTTGCTGATTTCATTGTGAACAAGAAGAGCACTTCTGGAATGGTCCACTTCTTAGTTTTTTGTGTCATCTCATGGGGATCTAAGAAGCAAAATTTTRTGGCTTTATCTACAGCCAAGTCTGAGTACATTGCAACTGCTTTATGTTGTGCTCATCTCTTGTAAATAAAGTCACAACTAAAGCATTTTGGGGTCTATTTTGGAAGTGTTCCTATTTTATGTGACAGCACAAGTGCAATCAATATTTCCAAAAATCCTTTCCAGCATTCTAAAACCAAGCATATTGAGATTTGGCATCATTTTCTAAGGGACAATGTTAAAAAAGGTTAGTTTGAGTTGGAGTTTTGCAGGTTACAAAACCTTTGAGTAGAGAAGTGTTCATACCATCAAGCTTCGTACCTTGTTGGATATGATTAAAATTTGGCAATGAGCTCTTAGGTCTTGACTTGTCCCTTTGGCTAGTCAAATTATGTCTTCCTTGTATATATATACATATATATATATATATATATGTGTGTGTGTGTGTGTGTGTGTGTGTGTGTGTGTGTGTGTGTGTGTGTGTGTGTGTGTGTGTGTGTGTGTGTGTGTGTGTGTGTGTGTGTGTGTGTGTGTGTGTGTGTGTGTGTGTGTGTGTGCACACACACACACACACTCACAAACACAATGCTGTCTCTTATACACATCTAGATGTGTATAAGAGACAGGTCAAATTATGTCTTCCATGTATATATATATATTCTCTCTTTTTCTATATTATGTCTTCCTTGTATATATATGAGAAGTGTTGCTATATTTTTTTGTATATATTTCTCTTTTCTGATTTTTTTGTGCTCACCAAGTTCTTATGCGATGCTGAACTGATTAATCTAGTACTCATGGTACATTGACATAAGTCTTGAAAAGGAGTAAGTTGCACAGATCAGTGATAGATCACTTGGGAACCAGGTTCTTAAGGCGGTTAATATCAGATTATTTTATTCTCTTTCAGATAATTCAAATTTTGGAATAAATTGAAAAGATGGCTGCAATTATGGCAACTGTCACATGTAAGAACGGATAATTGTTTCAAAAATCTTGCGAAATATCTGTTGCTTTTCAATCTTAACTTCTTATATATATCTTTGCATGTGATCAAATTTCTTTTTCTATTTACTTGATCGTATATTTTCTCCTTGATTTTCTTTCCTTTTCTTCGGCAATATATTGTTTCACAAACCCTAACAGTTCTATTTTTATTTTCTCTCTCGAATTCTTAAAACCAAAATTGTTCAAGTTTTCATTCTGTTGATGAGGTAAATCACCTGATATTAAAACTAAAGCATCAAAGAAGTCAATTGATGAGTTGATTGAAAYAGTGGTGAAGGATGTTATGGAGGAAGAGGTTAAAGAAGAGGAGGAACAACTATTGATCAGGAACAATTCTAAAAAGCCAACAGTTTCAAAAATCACCACCACAAAATCAACCACTCCTAAATCCACCACAAAATCAACCGCCACAAAAACGGTAACTCCAAAATCAACCACCAAAACTGTCAAAATCGCAACTCCCAAACTCACTAAAATCACCACTCCCAAAAAGCCAGTCCCACAAAAAAAAACATCTTACACCAGAACAGGTGGAGGAATCCAAGCCGGAGGAACAAGAGGAGGAGTGTAAGAAAGTGGAGGAGTCTGAACCAGAGAAGGAGTCAATTGGTTGAGGAGTTAGAAACAGTTGATCAGGAGGTGAAAGAAGTAGTTGAGAAAGAGGATGTTATTGATGCAATGAGAAAGGAGATGAAGGCTAAGAAAGTGGCCTCAATGAGATCGCTAACAAAAGCGATTAAGGAAGTTCAGAAGCAGGTTGAGAAGGAAGTTACAAAACCTACCACTTGAGACAAGACCCGGGGGGCTCGTTTAAGATTGCCGCTGGTGCACTACCTATGTAACCAATTCTTAAGCTTGATGCCCATCCCCACCATGACGTGCGGCTGCGTGCACTACAAAGTCGTAATGGTTTAAAGCTCCTTTGATCATCACAGCGGGCTGGMTGTGTAAAGGATCGTTCTGAGCCTAGTCATGGGACCCTCTTGGACACCGGGACTGACCCGTTCGATAACGTATCAACTGACTCTAGGTGGTTGGAATTTTGTTTTTCTTTTGCATATAGGGTTCATGCTAGCGTGACAACGTGCTACGTGATTTTAGACTAAGGACCCTAGCTTTGCATACATAACAAACAAGTCATTGAGTCATGTAACAGTCCTCATATAGCAAGGTGATCATTCCTTAGGCGTCGTAATGTCGAAGTGGTTGTAAACTAGAATCATTAGGCTTTACGTCTTTGTTGAGTCATACATTTGTAAACGGACGTCGGACCTTTGAACTTCGCCTTTTCAAAAAGAGACAAAAAAAGAGACAAAAGAAAAAACAAAAAAATGAAAAAAAAATAGTGACAAAAAAAGTGGAAAATGAAAATGAAAGGCGAAAGGCAAATTTTCTACATTCATGCACTTTTAACATATTTGAGTGAATCAATAGGAAAGGAAATGATCACCCCTAAGACATGCATTGCATCACAGGTTGATTCGACATGGAACTTAACTTTTGGTCCATGTGCAAATAGGGTAGACACCAATGGTTAAGCTCGTAGACAATGRGTTCGTTCCATGGTTCTCAAGCAGCACTCCGTCAATCAACACCATTGCACTAATGGATAGTGAAGACACTCAAATGGACTTGACTTTAGATGATTTGAATGAGAACCTCAAGTCATTGGCTTCCCAAGTTGCTTAGCTAGAGAAGTCCAACACCCAGGTCCTCGAAATTCTTGAGGAAGTGATCCATGGCATCCTTAAGCACGATGTAGATCGGGTTCTGTCTAAAGGAGGAATAGCTTCTTCAGACAACAATTTGCAAGAATTTGTTAGCGAGAATAACACTGAACCAAAGCCAGTAACCAATATGGTGGAGGTCATCACTTCTCACATAAACAAAGCAATGAAGAGGATCGATAATTATCTTAAAAGCAAGACCATGGTGAAGGCACGCGTAATTTGCAAAAAGCGAAGATAAACTAGGATRGGCATGCCCTATGCCCAAGCCATTGAGCACTTCAAGGCGATTGGCTTCATTTCTCCAAAAGGCCCTACTCCTAATCCTCCTTTGGAGAAAAGGCCTCCTAAGTGGAGCATAGACAAGTTTTGCAAATACCACAGAGGACATGGCCATGACACTGAAGAATGTCATACGTTGAGGGAAGCAGTCCAAGACTTGATAGACAGTGGCCATGTCCCTTTTCCTCTCAAAGGCTCTAAATAACATGCCCAAGTGTCCATGATAGGAGAAGACGAGGATTCCTTCGATCCTAYCGCTCTCATTGCACCAATGAGACAATCGTTTCCTCAATTTGTYGTGTCGCACCTCTTCCATCACGTCAACGACATATGGGATAGCGATGATGAAAATGTTTACATAAACGAGGATGTTCAGAATACATTCACTACTACCTTCAAGGAAGAGAACGCAGTCTTTGAAGACCTCTATGGTTCAGCACCTTCCTCCAAGTCTGATGATGTTCAGGTTCTCACTAGGTCGGGTCGACTCAACACTCCCACCAACCAACCAAATGCTCAAGTCACACCACATCCGCCATGTCCCCCACGAGAAGAGAAACTCATCATTAAACAGCTGAAAAGACAAAGGAAGATGTGAACATATGGCAACCGCAACCTCACAATCTGTCTATTCAAGCATATGACAACAACAACAAGAGGGACACTCTAGGCATAGTATGGCTCAACATTACTACAGGGCCAGTTGAAAGAAAGGTTCGATACCATGTGATCGACATCAAGCCAACTTTTAACTTACCACTAGGACGACCATGGCTTTATGAGCTAAGAGACGTCCCTTCTACAATCCACCAAAAGGTGAAATTCATTCTGGAAGGTGAGCCCATCACCATCGATGCATGTCCTATGAGAATTGAAGCCATTGGGCAACCCATAATCCATGTCGAGCATGATGATAATGGTGAAGATTTATGGGGTTTTACCGTGGCAGTCTTGGAAGAAGACACGGTCCCTTTTGACTTCCATCCACATTCCAACTTAGTGGTCAATGCATTGATACGAGATAACGGGCACTTCCCTTAGATGACACTCGGACTGCGCATAGCAGAGGCAACTCCCTTTCGGAACCCATACCAAAGAATGACATATTCGGTTTGGGATACATTCTTTCCTATGAAGAGCGTTTGGAGTTCATACGCAACAAGGTCTCCAAGAAGAAGGACGAATGCAAAATAACTCTCGGACTATACCTTCTTACTCTCAATGGACAGTTCATTAAGGTAGGGGATGAGTTTCCATGCTACGAATTCCTGGAGCACTTCATAGGAATGGATGGCAATAAGTATCCATTACTCGAGATTTTCAACAACTTTTGTAGGCGGGCATCCTGTCTCCACAAGCAAGGCATCTGCCCTAAATGGCCTCGAAGCACAAGGTTTGGGACTCATGTTTAGCTAAGAAATCACACCTCAAACTAAACAAGAGGTTCTCATGGCAATGACCAAGGAAGCATTCGACCCCACTACAATCACACCAGTCGAAGACTTGGTTCATGGTTTGCGCAAAATCGYGAAAATAATTACTCCAAGAGGCAAGGTCATCAAGTGCACTATGGGCCAAGGACCAATGCTCTTGGATTCTGAATCTGAGACTGAGTCTGAGTCTAGTGT
Organism: Bassia scoparia; assembly: GCA_008642245.1. Lineage (NCBI taxonomy): Eukaryota > Viridiplantae > Streptophyta > Magnoliopsida > Caryophyllales > Amaranthaceae > Bassia > Bassia scoparia. Next base: position 20,865 of record SNQN01006050.1, on the reverse strand, counting down.
CGTAGAAGCTAGGATAGCTAGTCCTAGGGAGTGTCCTCTTGAGTCTGTCAAGGAGTCTAGTATCCCCCTTTCCTTTGTCAATCAAGCCTCATCGAAGACAAACTTATCTGTACTCTCTTCAGAGTTTAATAACATGCTCCTTTCTGCTTACTCCTCTTTTCTTTCTTATGATTTCTTTAATTCACAACTCGAAAACAAACAAAACAACAATGAGTTAATAAAGGAAATGGAAGAGCACTAAAAGAAAACTTCCATCATCGAGCAAAAAGAAAAGGTAGACATCTCCGACAATGACACGCCGCGGGAGATACAGATTGGTTTRACACATGGTCCGCAAGAAAGGGATGAATTGGTTGCAACACTGAAAGAGATCCGGGATGTTTTCGCTTGGTCCTATGAAGACATGCCAGGGATTGATCCAGACATTGCACATCACAGAATTCCACTCATAGAGGGGGCTAAGCCAGTCAAGCAAAAGCTTCGTCGTACGAAACCGAATGTTGCCCTTAGCATTCGGCAAGAAGTCATCAAACAACACAATGCAAGTTTCATTAAGATCGTCAATTACCCTCAATGGATAGAAAACATGGTTCAAGTACCTAAGAAAGATGGACAGGTTCGAATGTGTGTAGATTTTCGTGACTTAAACAAAGCAAGTTTGAAAGACGACTTCCCTCTACCACACAAAGACGTTCTCATATACAACACAACAGATCATGCCCTGCTGTCATTCATCGATGAATATGCGGGGTATAATAAAGTCAAAATGGCTGAAGAAGACATGGAAAAGACAACCTTCACCACTCCGTGAGGGTTATATTGCTACAGTGTGATGCCTTTTGGTCTCAAAAATGTAGGCTCCACGTATCAACGAGCTGCTACTGCTCTACATCTTGACATGATACACAAAGAAGTAGAGGTTTATGTCGACGGTATGATTGTCAAGTCAAAAGACCGCAAAGGACATACCCTTGCACTAAGGAAGTTCTTCCAGAGACTCCGACAATTCTACATGCATCTCAACCCGCAAAAGTGTGCATTCGGAGTCACTTCAGGCAAGCTCCTAGGTTTTATCATCAGCTCTCGAGGCATCGAGATTGATCCAACAAAGATCAAAGCAATCATGTCACTTAGGCCACCGCAAAATGAAAAGGAGATCCGAGGGTTCTTGGGTCRAATCCAGTACATCAACAGGTTCATATCCAAGCTAACAATGGTCTGTAAACCCATCATCAAGAAACTAAAGAAAGGTGCACCTAAGAAATGGGATGATAGTTGCCAACAAGCTTTCGATAGGATCAAGGAATACCTCACCAATCCTCCTGTGTTAGCTCCTGCTCGCCTTGGGCATCCATTACGGTTCTATCTTAAAGCTACAAGCACCGACGTTGGAGCAATGCTCGCTCTAGAAATCGATGGCAAGGAAAATGCTATCTAGTACCTYAGCAAGAAATTCCTGCCCTAGAGAAACTATGCTTGTCTTTAGTGTGGGCATCGCGAAAGCTTCGACATTACTTGCTCACACATACCGTTTACATCGTATGCAAAGAGGATCCTCTGAAATACCTCTTTGAAAAGCTAGCAATCAACGGATGCATGTCTAGCTAGATGGCTGGTTATGCTTGCCGAATTTGACCTTAAGTTCGTGCCTCAAAAAGCCATCAAAGGTAGTATCGTCTCCGAGTTCTTAGCAGACTCTCCAGACAAAGTCCTTCTTGAGGACTTTGACTTTCCAGACGAGGAACTTATGATGATCAAGGAAGACAGTTGGTCGTTACACTTCGATGGTGCATCTGCTCAAAAGGGATGAGGAGTTGAAGTGCTTCTAATCTCACCACAAGATGAGCACACCCAAATTTTTGTTAAGCTCGACTTCGACGTCACTAGAAATGACGCAGAATACGAGGCAAGTATTCTGGGACTACAAGTTGTCGTTGCACTTAACGCTAAGAGATTACGGGTATATGGTGATTCTTCACTCATCATAAACCAGATTTCAGGACAATTGAAGGTACGAAGTGAAAGCCTTGCTCCGTATTAGTCCTATCTTGAGAGCATTGCATCCCAGGTAGACGAAGTCGACTACACCTACCTACGACGCGAAAACAATCAATTTGCAGATGCACTAGCACAGCTCGCATCCATGGTGCGAATCCCGAGTTCAGTGACCCAAATGCCCTTAGTCATTGAGCGAAGACAAGAACCAGCATACATCTGCACTTTAGACGAAACAACCTCAATCCGGGAGAGCCATGGTACAAACACATCAAAGACTACCTAGAAAMTGGCAAATWCCCTTCTAGCGCAAACAAAAAAGCAACAAAGAGCTTTGAGGCGTCTCGCAGCTCAGTACTTACTTCAAGGCGGAGAACACTACAAGCGCTACTATAATGGTCTCCACCTACTTTGTATCACTCAATAAGTAAGCAAAATAATCATGGAGCACGTCCATGACTTGATTTGTCGCACCCACATGAATAGCAAGCTCCTGGCGTCTCAGATYATCAAGTTGGGGTATCATTGGACAACCATGGAAAGGGATTTCATGCAATACGTTCGTACATGCGACACCTTCCAAAAAATACTCTAATGCACAGCATGTTCCTCCATCTCTCCTATCCACGTTTGTCATAGATTAGGCCGCCCGGGCAAGGAGGTCATGAATTCGTACTTGTGGCCATAGATTACTTCACAAAGTGGGTCGAAGCAGCGTCATATGCTAAGCTCCAGGCTAAGCATGTGGCAAAATTCATAGAATACAACATCAACACCCACTTTCAAGCAGAATGTGACGATCTAATTGCCAAATATAAGATTCAACACCACAAGTGATCACCATACAGGCCGCAACCCAATGGGGCAGTTGAAGCAGCTAATAAGAATCTCAAAACAATTATCTCTAAAATGACGGAGAATTATCGAGATTGGCTGCAAAAGCTACACTTCGCTCTAYGGGGTTACAAGACCTCTATTCGCACTTCAACGGGAGCTACTCCATTCTCACTAGTCTACGGTGCCGAAGCTGTTCAACCAGTAAAACTAGAGATCCCATCTCCTATCATTGTCCTAGAAAGCAAACTCCCAGAAGCAGAATGGGTAAGGGGGAGATTCGATGAGTTAGCTTTGCTTGACGAAAAACGGCTAATAGTCTTGCATCATGTGCAAGGATACCAAAAAAGGGTCAAACGGTACTTCAATCAGCGAGTCAAATCACGAGGCATCAAAGAAGGTGATTTGGTTCTTAAGGCACTTYGCAAATCAGTCCTATATCCTCAAGGCAAATTTCGTCCTAATTGGGCAGGTCCTTACATTGTCAAAAAGATCTTACCAAAAGGGGCAATTCAACTAATGGACACAAATGGTGATAATTTCTACAACCTCACCAATTTAGACCAGCTCAAGAAATATTACGTCTGAGGCATACATGCGCAACGCATCTCAGCAACACAATAGCACCATGTATCAGAACTACGAATGTTCTGATTCCTTATGGATACGTAGGCAGCCTCGCCTTGGGGCTCGACCACAATAACAAGTGCCCTACTTGTTTTGGGATTAGCAAGTGCACAACAGTCACGCGGCAAATGGACGAAGTTTTCTTCAACATGCTTAGAGTAAAAACAATGTATAAAATGCAATGCAAGTTTGTAATTTACTATTACTTGTAATTAAAATTGAGTAATTACGACACAAAAGGAAACTTCAAGTTCCAAAGTTGACTTATTGCACGCAAAAGAGACTCGCAGGCCAATCACTTTATTAACTCATAAATAAAACAAACATTAAATTAAACAAGAGTTGTGGAAAAAAGCAATCACTTCTTCCTCTCCTCTTCTTGCTCCTTGGCGTCATCCTTCTTTGCACCCGAGCTTTCACCTTTAGGCTTCCTCACTCATTTTCGTCTCTTGGGTATATCTTCCATAATAGCCTTCCCTTTTCCTTTAGCATCACCTCCAAGCACCTCTTTAGCCCTAAGTCTTATTTCAGCAACGTTTGAGTCAATCCTCAAAGGAGGAAGACTTTCAAGCCTACTCCGAACTGGCACCTTCTTATAACCAAGTCCGTTCTTACCAGAAACAACTCTAGACTTAGCAGCAGGGGTCTTAGTAGAGTCATGGTCCAGTCTCTTACTCTTGCTATGGTCTTTCTGCTCCGCACGTCTTGCCTTGGCACGGCCCATCACACTAGTGGCATTCATCCAGAAACGGTAATGAGTAGAAATCTTGTAGTCACCTCGAGCAAGTGGGGTCAACTCAAGTGTRGAATGGGATTCCCAATATTTCTCCCACTCTATTGCATTGCCCGAATACAAGCGCTTGTCCTTAGGATGAACCGTGTCAACAGTGGGAATAAGCTGAACTTTCCCGAATTGCCTCATCACCTTTGAAGGGAAATAAAAGGTCAATGCAGTCAAGCAAGCCACGCGCACATATGAAGACAAGCGAGTATGCATCATACTCTTAATACCCACCAAGGAACAGTCCACCACACAAGAATGCCACGGTAATTAAGGATAAGGATCCACTCATGCTGAGACTTGTTGACATAGACCCTCTTACGGGAAAAGAATCCYTTAGCAGAGTATTTGACAGGATTCTAAGGCGCCTCAACTAGGCTCAAATGCTCCATCAACCAAATATGTCAAGAAACAGCAGCATGTGCGATATTTAGTCATCGCATCAATAAACAAGCAATAATATTTGTATAAATACACTATTTTGCAAATATTCAGGCCCCCTATGTCAAGAGTCAAGAGTCACCCCCCTTCCCTACAGGTGACAAGTACATCTACTACTCACGGCACGTCGAAAAAGCCGAGTGACGCTAGCACCTGCAAGGCAAACTCGTCCAGCAACTCATCAAGGAAAAGAACTACAACATAGGTTCCTGGTATGGTAAACTAAGACGAGGATCTAGGCTGAGAACAGGAAGTCGAAGCTCCACCCCGGTTAGGGACCGGTCTCATCCATACATCGCCATCGTCATCAGCATCCTCATCGTCGCTCTAACCCTACAAAACATTTAAATCACGAGATTTGGTGTACTTACCGAGTCTCTCAGTTGACAATAGGAGTATTTCCAAGCATCTATTATTCCCAGCAGCCTCATAACGCCTGCCTGAGACATCTATTTCGCAAAACAGGCCAGGCAAGTCAGCACACAAGTGAGTACTGGCATGAAAAGAAAGAAACGAAGTGTTCCCTACCAGACCAGCTCCAGGGGGCATCGAGTTCTGATCGTGCCTAGCAGCCGGACGAGTAGGCCCAATAAAATCGCCCAAGTCAAGACGGATCCTCAAGCCATTAAAGGGGATCTCACCGAGGTCATAATCAGTCTGCACAAGCCAAGTCAAAGTTAGTGCACAATTAACAAAAAGCAAATGCAAAGAAATGGTGTGGATTAGTAAGACTTATACCTAAGCAACTAGCTCGACTCGGGGGTGGTACTCCTGTCACCGGCCAAGCAGGAGGTGGTACTCCACCTCCTCACCATGACTCAAGTCGTTGGACAGCGTGGTGACCAGCAGCTCCTCTTCCATCATAGTGACTGGAGGATCCCGAGCACTACAAGAAAACCCATTTTTAGCTACAAAAAATTGACAACGACTTTGTTGTCGTTGCGAAAATTAGACTTTAACAACGACAWTGTTGTTACTATAGACACCATTTCATTTCCCTCCACCAATTTGCATGCGCGGTCTCCCCAAATTTTTGAGTTGTTTTATGGCAACGACTTTTATCGTTGCGATTCATTTATGCATTTAATGCAACGACTTTTAGTCGTTGCCAACGTTTTTTAAGATTTATGGTAACGATATATTTCGTTGTGATACGTTATATTGTGTTTTGCAGCGACCTTTTCGTTGCCAAAAAAAAATAAAATAAACTGAAATTTTTATAAAACCCCAATTTTAATCACTTCAAAATTGAAGCCCAACATACAACTCACACCTCACGCACTCTTCCTTTTTCCTCAGCAAGACCACGACACCACTTTCTCTCCCATTTCGCCACCAAATTCACCACCACCACGATACCACTCTTCTCTCCCATTTCGCCACCACCACGACACCACTCTTCTATCCCATTTCGCCACCACCACGACACCACTCTTCTCTCCCATTTCGCAACAAAAAACTGCAGCACYGGACAGCCACAAAGAGCGGCGCRCAGCCGCGCGCAGTCACACATCATTCCCCCAAATCGAACAACCAATTTAGGTTTATTTTCTGCTCTAATTTTGGGCAAAATTCAGGTATCTTTTGTGATTTGTGCTAGTTAACATCCAATTTAGGTTAATTCTTCATTTTTGATTGAGTATACTTTCATTTTTTGGACAGAATTCAAGGGAATTCGCCCAAAGTCCTCAACTCTCGTCTCGAGGCACTGTAGGCTCAAAAAGGCTATGATGCCTCACTACACGCTCCCCAAGGTACCAGACAGGCCCTTGAGGTCCTAGAAAAGGCATCGCCTCTTGGCGAGTTTAGCTGCTGCAGCGAACCTCCTCGGTCTCGCATTCACCACCCGCCTCCACGGGCGCCACTCCACCTGCAGCAAAATGTGGTTAAAATCACAGAGCATTCAATGAAAGCATACAAGTAAAAGATAGCAGAACTCACATATGTTGGGTTCAAGCGACAAAGAATCCTCCGCAGCTGCTGAAGCCCACCAGTCCAGGATAGGGTGTCTCGGGGCATCCGCCGCATCATCACAGGCCATCTAGCAGGCTGTGCATGAGGGTCCAACCTAGGCACCAAACCCATGCGAGGAAAGTACTCGTAAGCCCAGGACTGCAAGTACAACCAACTGGGTCAGCCAACAGAAGTAAATCAAATGCAAACAAGGCGGTAAAAGTCAAAGAAAATTACCTCGAGCACTCTCCAGCAGCCAGCCACTACAGGGATCGCAACGCCATCCACCTGACAACACTATAACCTCATAGAATGTATCAGAGTAGCATAGCCGAATCCGCCCCAGTCATAGGAGGAAATAGCAGAAAGATCCTCCAGAATGGGGAGAAAACGAAGCCAAACTCTGCTCCCCGTGCCTTTATCAAGACACAACGCCGTGCAAAGCATCACCAGGATAAAGATCGTGGCTGACTGCTCATCATTGGTGCCTGCCAGCTCCATACCCTCAATGAGCATGCTATGTGATGCTCGGTTATCCACACTCTCAACTGGTTGGCGGGAAGTAATCAAACCTAGCCACTCATCCAAACGAGGATCAAAAAGCCTGATCTCGTTATCTAAAGGGACAAGCTTTTCAGTGAAAGCAAGCCCGGTCAACGWCATAGCRAAGTCGTAGGGGGTCACGGCCATTTCCCCTCACGGGAAGTGAAAGTTGTTCGTGGTATCCTAGAACCGGTCCATCATGCGGAACATTGGAATCCTGGGAGCAAGCGAATGTGACTGACTGGTCAGGTTGAGAACAAAATCCTGAAAGCCACATCACCCAAGGATGTTCCATACTCCTCTACGACGCTCGAAGAACCCTCTACGAACGAGAACACCAATCGTATGAGAGGTCCCGTACGTCCGAGTATGGTAATCGCTCTGCACAAGAGATGACACGAAAATTAGCAAACAAGGCAAAACAAAAGATAACCAGACAAGTGTAAGCAACATACCAGTCCATTCCTCGGAGCAGCATAAATAAGAGTTATCCTAGTCAGTCACACTCCATCTCTAAAGTGGAACTGCGCACTTGCTTTCCTCTTCGGACTGTCATGCTACAAGCAGAATGGAGCAAAGGTTCAGAATACAAACGGGCAGCATAACGGCTAAAAATGGACATGTCGCATACAAGAAAAAGGCCCTCTAAGGGCTTACAACTAACCAACACAACCACGGTCAAAAGAAATGCACAATTTCTTGACAGTCGGAACATTAGGCAAGCAACTAGAAAGGCGAAAAAGAGCACTTCTTCTCCCCAGTGAATATTCATGCCTAACGGAATGCACGATTCCACTCACATTGCAACGAGAATTTCAAGAACATGTATGCACTCACTCATACGCCGTAATCCCCAATTTAACAAGCAATCACCATTAACAAGTACTTTTTCAAGCTCTAAGCTACTTACAATGGTGAAATCATATATGGGCATTCACATTGTTGCAAATAGGCAGAAAAAGGTTTATTCTATCATCAACAAGCAAGAATAAACAAGGCATACGCATAATTCAACAAGGCATGGGCATGGCAAGCTACTATTCATCATATTTTTCAAGTAGTAAGCTTACAATGGCATAACTCATTCAAATTYGCACGAAATTTGATGAAACAAGTTGCAAAAGACTCACATAAGCATGAATAATCCAAAGCATTCAACAATTTCAAGCATACACAAGCAAGGGAGAAAGCCCCAATTCAATTGCACAAATTTACAAGACATATTGAAATGGCATGATTTTGAATATTACAATTACAACTTACAAGTGAATTTCAAGTTTGGAGTAGTAAACTTACTTGAACTTGGGATTTGATGAGAAAAAAAGCCTTTCCAAGAATTCCAAGCTGTAGCAATGGAGTTTAGAGAGAGCTTGCAACAAACAAAGCAAAAACCAAATGACAAATGAGAAAGTGGCCTTAAAAGGCCACGAAATTCAGCCAAAATGAGCTTAATTCTGGGCGTAATTGCGCCCAGATTCGGTCTATTTTTAGCTCATTTTTCGAGCTTTGTCGTGGGCCCACTTGTGTACGCGCAAAGCCTATTGCATTCAAATGTAGTTGGTACTTCCCGGTATACRCGATTGTGGCTATACGMTGCGTTACCGGTATGTTAATCTTCCCGAACGACTAACCGAGATGGGATAAAATTATTCAAGCAAGCACCAAGTCCAAACGGAGGCATCAATACGGACACCTTTTCATTTTCCCCAAAGAAGTCTAAACGTAGACATCGATATGGGCACCGCAGTAATTCCCCATGAAGTCCTAGCGGATGAAGCAGAGTAGACATTGAGATAATAGTTCCCTAAGAAGTCCTAACAGAAGTATTGAGGCGGACAACCTGTTAGCAGAAACTCCCCAGTGGAATCAGAACCATAGGTGGAAATTCCCCCTAAAGATCGAAGCACGGAGCCCCTATGGAATCAGAACCACAAGTGGAAACGTAAGCAAAAGTTTTAGCAATAGAGACAAGTAAGCAAGCAACATGCAACCATAGGTGCAGGTAACACTAACGCATTTGTTTTGCAGGTACCGAGTACTCTGACTTTCGTTTTACGAGATTTTACTCTCTACAAACTCAACCAAAGTGGGGGCTTCTGTAGATACATACATTTGTCCCTAGCCCGAAACAGCCAATGATAAGACACCCCTCGCAACACACAAGTCAAATCGAGAGAGCAAGGACCCTAACAAGCCCTAAAGAAAGGTAGATTCCCTTGCACCGGACACCTATTCCAAGTATTTAGCCCCTCAAAAAATAAGTTTTAATTTCCAAATAATTTTATCTTATTTTAAATCATTTTTATAGAATTTTTCGGAATTGTTTCTGAATTTTTCTAAGTATTTTTTGCATTTTCTTCAATTTTCAACGATTTAATTAATTTTGCGATAACTAATTAAATTATGAAAACAATTCCAAAATTCACAAAATTTTAGCGCAACACCTTATTATTCACAAGGGTTTTTTTACATATTTTTCCATAATTTTTCGATTTATGGTTTAATATTTATGAATTTCTTAAGCAAAAACACAAAACCGAGCAAAGCGGGCCATCCCGAAAAATTTGGCCTAGACACACGCGTCCCGAGGAAGCCAAAGATCCCTAGTAACGTGCTAATATCAGCCATAATCGCAATAATATCAACTATGATCGTATAAAATCACGTATATAATTTATACGATTATATTACGATATTATTTCATTAGAATCTCGCTATTCGAGGTAAAATAATCTCGAATATCGCAATAATATCCGACACAATCGCAATAMTATCAKATAATAATCGTATAAAATCACGTGCCATTATATTACGATATTATATCATCGCAATCACACTATTCAAGGCAAGGAAAATAGGCAAAAATCCAAGCTGATATTGGGCGCAATTGCGCCCAGTTTTGGGTGTTATTACACCTAGTTTTTGGGCGTAATTGCACTTAAAACTTGCCTATTTTGGCCGATTTCGACCCTTGCCTATAAATAGGGAGCCTCCCCTATTCATTTGACGAACTTTTAGCTCTTTGGACGTGCATTCTCTCACTCGTCCAACTCTCTCTCTCTCTCTCTCTTTCTTATTCTCTCTCACAAATACATTTAAACTCATAGAAACACATTCAAATGCTCTTTTTTAATAGATCTAGGAGGTTTTCAAGGGTCCTAAAGGTTCGAAAAGGATTCCTAAGGGTCCGAGGCAGCGTCCTTGGCCTTCGACATCGTGTTGCGAGGTAGGTTTGAGGCTAACGTCTCAATTCTAAACCCCTTTTGCATGCTAATTTAGAATTTCGTCTTTCTATGTAATTTGAATGTAATATTGATTAACAAACGATTTGGCAATACAAAGTAAAAGCAACCTTAAGGCATAACCTTAAATTCCTCGTACGAGTTCTTGCATCCTTGTCTCACAACTATAATATGCTTTAACATAGACCTGCAAATTATGTGTTTCACGCCTAATAAGATAACTATGGACAACCGGCATTAGGCTCTTGGAATACGGAATTAACAACACATGACACAACAAACTAGACACTATTTGCATAGTATTCTGTTAAACAACCCGCCTAGTAATTTTGCATGCTTCGGGTTTAAAGCGGAAAACTRTTTGTTGTTGTCTTTTAGAAAATGAACTCGCAAAAACTGAGTAGAGGCCCCTAGATGCGGGGAAGGGGGGTGATGTGCACTACTTCACCCTTACCCTTGTCCCCTAATCCATACCTTTGGTGCACTACTAGACATAGAGTCCTTCACCCTACTTTATGCAATTATAGGCAACGCTTAAAACGGATTCCGCAGCTTCCCAAAAGAAGTGCGGTGGCGACTTCCTTTACTTATTTCGAGTATAAACACACAAGTCTAGGCATACTCACAATATGCAAAAGCAAGAATTCAATTCTAGTAAACAAACTGAGCTGCCCTTAAATTGTACACCCCGGAGTAGAGGGAGCGGACCCAGTCCTGTCTGGTGACGCCCCGTCGCCTGTACAAGTCCATGTATTAYGAGAGTAATCATCAACTAATACTAACACATAACTATAACCATTTCGGCCTTGCACACGCATGGGCCTACACAAATCCACGTGTCAAGTTCGAATGGCTTAATAGTGCTTACAACCTTCTTTTGCTGAAAAGAAGACTTGACATGTTTACACTTGGCACACTCATGAAAAATATGATCTKCAGCAAACTTAATGTTAGGTAAACATGTAACTAAGTCCTGAGATCGCAATTTATTTAATAAAGAAAAGCTGACATGTCTAAGTCTGTTGTGCCACAACCAATGGTCATCCTTTTTTAACACTGAGAAATATAGCACTGGTCTTAGGAATCTGACTTAAGAATGTTATGTGAACATTATTGTGTCTAAACCCCTTACAAATTAGTTCTTTTGTTTWAGTGTTAACTATGTGACAAAGATTTGTATCAAATTCAACATGGTTTCCTTTATGACACAATTGAGAAATGCTCAAGAGGTATGTTTCAAACCTTCAACAAAATATACATTATCAATCGCTTGAGAAAGTGTCTAAACAACCTTACCTATAACTTTGATCAAACCTTTTATATTATCCCCAAATGTAACAGTTCCTCCTTCATAGGCTACGAGTGAACGAAATTGACTTTTATCACCTGACATGTGTCTTGAGCAACCACTATCCAAATATCAATATGGATTTCCTTTCACTCTAACCCGCACAAACAAATCAAGGTTTAGTTTTAGGAACCTAGATTTTCTTTAGTTCCTTATCCTTAGGAACTGGTTTGACTCTGTCCTTGCTAACCTAGATTTGTTTCACATTGGTCCCTTTTGTTTTATCATGCTTTTCCTTTTTGGACCAATTTTGAGTGTGACTTTTARGACTCTGAACATTTTGGACATGCGACTGATTTCTTTTTTCATGTTTTTGCTTAGTCCAGCAAGTATCAGTCATATGTCCATTCTTACCACAATAAGTGCAAATGTACATGTCTTTTGCAAACACATACTTGCCTCACTTGAATTTAGAAATCCAAGTCTCATCTCTTCCCAACTTTTCTAGTTGTTTGGAATTGGAACCAGAATACCCTAGTCCAAAGCTCTGCGAATTACCAGGTTGTGAGGTTTAGATGTTTAGAGTATTTTGAGCATCGAGCAACCTGTTCATCTGTCTTAGGCTGTCACTCAGATCTTGCTCCTTGGTTTCAAGTTTCTTAAGCTGAGCTCATTAAATTCTGCAGCAATGGCAAGATCCAGCTTTGCCCTATGAAGCTCATCCTTAAGTTTTGAAGCCAGGTCAAGATCTGGTTCAACAATGGTCTCAATGTTTTTGCCTATTTGTAGCTGGTATATCAACAACTTGTTTACTTGAAGAAACTTCAGTGTTGATATTTTCTTTAATTCGAATATTTCAACTTGTAAATCATAGATCTTACCCTCATATTCCAAACACAATTCTTCGACATTAACATTTGAATCACTTGTACTAGCAAGAGAAGCAATCAAATCTACATACTCTTTGAACAATTCTTCCACATCATCAATCATATAATTATGAGCTAAAATCAAGTTCTGTAAGTTTTAGAGTAAAACTTTTCTTTTTTAGCTTCTCGAAATTTATTCCTTCAATTTCAGTCTCCTTAAGTTTACTATAAACTTTGTCATTATTTTGATAAAAATTATCTGAAGGTTATGTGATACTCAAGGGGGGGGGGGGGGAATTGAGTATAGTTAATGATAACAAATTTTTCTTCTTTTGCTTTCGGACTTAGAATGAGGAACCAGTTGGGCAGGTTCCTGTACGCAGCGGAATATAAGTAAAGCAATAAAGAACACACAGTATTTAACGAGGTTCACCCAATTCTGGGCTATGTCCTCCTATCCTAAGTTCTTTTATTAATCTACTCCGAAAAACAAAGAACTCGCTCACTCTACTGTTTCCCTACTCCGGGAACCAGCACACCNATTTCCTTTAATATTGTGTTCTATAGCAGAATCAATAAAACCTAATAACTCCTCTCTATCACAATATCTCATTTGTTCTTGCATATCAGAGATAGTTAACTGTTCCTTGTCTGAAGAGCTACTTYYTGCCATAAGACACATGTGTCGTTATTTTCGGAATGGTTTGCCTCTAGTCTACATCTCCCAACATTGTAGTCACACATACAAGAGCCCCGTCCTCCTYGCTCTCACCACCCGAGCTTGAGTCTTCCCAAGAAGAAAGCATGGCTCTTTTAGTTATTTTCCTCTCTCTTTGTCCTCCTTTGTCATTTTTCCATGCTAGACTATCTTTAGTCTAATGTCCAGTTTCACCACATTTGAAACAACTAGTGCTGGTACTGGTCATCTTTGTGTTGCCCTTGTTCTTCCAAGCCTTTCCCTAGTATTGAGATTTGAGACTTCTTTCAAATCTCCTTGCCATGAGACCTATTTCATCCAGATCTTCTTTATTCTCTTCTCCTTTTAGAGCTAGCCCATGACTTTTGGTTGTGCTTTCTTCCTTGAGTCTACCAACATCTCATGAGTCATTAAAGACCCAATGAGTTGTTTTACCGTCAAGGTGGATAGATCCTTGGCCTCTTGTATTGCAGTAACCTTGATAGCCACTTACCTGTCAAACTTATCAAAAWTTTTCTCACAAAATCTTCACAGTGAAGCTTTTAGCAAGAGATTTCAGTTCATTGATAATAAACATAAAAYGAGTAAACATATCCCTTATATTTGCATCTCGGTTCATGTCAAAGGTTTCATATTTGGACATATGCATATCCACTTTAGATCTCCTAACTTAACTAGTTCCTTCATAGGCTAACTCTAGGGTTTCCCATATTTCCTTAGTAGTAGAGCATGCTAAAATACGACTTACCACATTATCTTTAATTCCTTATTGAAGAAGGGACATGGCCTTGGCATTCTTCTCGAGAGTCTTTCGATCTGTAGTTGAGTATTCACTCTCCTTCTTCTGTACCATCAGTGTTGGCAGCAACCTTCTTTAGACGATTTCTAATTGTCATCCAGCATTCATAGTTAGTGCCAATGGTGAAGTTCTGCATGCAAATCTTCCACCATGGATAATTTGTCCCATTGAACTTGGGTAATCTTGATTGTAGAGCTTGAAGACGAAGGCATCAAAATAGTTAAAATCGATGAACAATGGCAGTGATTATTTACTTTGAAGTTTGATTAGATGAGAAAGAATAAGAGGGAAGAAAGAGAGAAGAGAAGAGAGAGGGATAAAGAAAGCGTTAAAAAAAGAGAGAGAGAAGTCAATGTTGTAAGGCTTTTTTGATTGGATTGAGTTAATAATGAGGCTGTGTATGGTTGGCCTTGGGTGGGGTAAAAATATTATAATTGTTAACAACTAAGAGACCGTTTTAAAGTAACTGTCTCATTACATCAATTAAAGAGAGCCGTTTTAAATTACTGGTCTCTTACATCGATTAGGAACGGTTAATAAATATCCGTTTCTTATCTTAAGAACCGTGAATTACTTAACCCTGTTCTAAAACTGATGTTTTGACCCAATTGTTAAGTGTAGAACCTGAGCTGTTCTATATCTTGTATGTAGCAAATTTTTCTTCCTCAGCTTCAGACGGGGAACCAGTACGCTCTCATGATGACTGATCTTATCTGATGATAATAAAGATAGATAAATCTGTCCTCTTGATGCATTGACCACAATCATAGACTATTATGGTTCGATTCTCATCACCTCTCTGCACCTAACGTGTTATCATCATCGATTGCTTAAGACAAAAGTTAGCCTAATGGTATCATTGTACCAGTTACATGTTCACAAAAGTCTATCTAACATGGATCCTTGATATTAAGGTTAGTGCAAATCGTTTAAGATTAAGTTTGAAACTTGGAGTTAAGCCACCTCCCAAAGAATAAAAGCCAAGGCAGAACCAGCAAGTCAACGTGTTGTTCTGCGAGAAATGAGAGCCAGGAGAAAACTCTTGGTATTGATGGAGCTGTTCAGGGTTTATTTCAACCTCATCAAGCCAAATCGTCAATGGGAAGGTTAGCTGATACTCTCTGTTGCTACATATTCCTGAGTAACTCCAGAGCTTCAGGTATTGTTTTTCCTCCTAAGAACTAGTTCGGCTCTATAATGCTGCAAGTATATGGTGGTTCGGGAGCATGAGAACAGCATATGATATATAAAACAGCAGCGACTGAGAAACAAAGTTGAAGACAAGCTCGATGATAAAGGTTGAAGGAAGAATTAATGATGATGATGATGCTGAGCCCGATATAGGAGAGAAGGTAAATAGGAAGATGCTGTTGTTTGCTCGTTTTTCCCCTTCCCTATTGCTATATTCCTAAAATAACTATTGCTGTTGCCTGTAAATATTCAACCCTATCACGAACATTTCTTTCTATTGTATGTTAGGGGCACTTTTTGGTTAATCCTGCTGCATGTATAACTTGATATTTTGTCTGTGAGATGATATGCTTCACTAATATCCTCTGAGCATCTACTTGAATGGGTGGTTCTGTGCCACTATAATGGATGAGGCACATTACACACTTGTGCACATTCCTACTTGAGAGTTTTTCTCTCGCCAAAAGGGGAAAAAAGCGTGTCGAATTAAATATGCCAAGAAATCTAGTTGTCTTTAGTTTAGTTTTTTTAAACCAGTTACATCTAACTTGTTCAACCTTTCATTCATTAGTCCTTTTCCTTTTAGGAACCAGTTGAATATCTACCTTTTCATTGAGTCATTTTCCTTTTAAAACCAGTTAGAATAGGACTGTTCGAGTCTTTGTGCTCTGCTGATTGTGCTCAAATATCTCTTGAGACAATATTGAACGTTACTTGTTCACTTGTTTGTTACAGAACTTTGAATTAGTTTGTCATCATCAAAAAAAGGGAATGTTGATCCCTTAAGTTTGATATGACAAAACCTAGAAACAAGATCTTTAATGATACTGATTGTTTCGAACCAGCTGTTTGTACTGTTTCCTCATACAATTAATATTTATTTGAAACACTTAACTACTTGATGTTACAGGAAACACTGTTACCAGAACCGCTATTCATGTACAAACAAGTACGAGCTGTTTCCTTGACTTATGCTGGAAAAACATCCTGGATCTATTGCATTTAACCTTGTTAGATGCTAGTAATAGGATTATTCCAAACTTAGTGTAGCCTTCGAAGACATTCGAAGAAAGAAGTTTATGCCCTCCAAAATTTGAAGTGTTGAAGGAGATTCATTCTGATATTCCTTGAATTAGACGAATGCTCCTTCAAAGTTAATTTTAGAATCATAATAATGCTCTGTAGTGTGATTGATAGTAATAATCTAAATCTTTAATGTGTGTGAGTAATATCGAATATAGTACAAGCTTGAACCAAATTCATACACATATTTAAGAACCAGCGGGAAACCGAGTTGGTTCCTACTGGAATTGTGCTCGGTTTGAAAAAGATCATTTCTAAAATAGTTGTAAAAGTATTTTGAAAAATATTTACATTGGAATATAGATGAATATGGTATATTGCCTTAAACCTTGATATATATCTTGTTCGATTACTTCCTTATTGATTAAATCGAACAAGATCAATACTTTCCATAATCTAATCTGCCTTGTTTACAAGTATAGATTTATGAAACTAGTTTAAATCAATATACTATAAATACTCATTCATGCTTCTACTCATATCTCTCTCACGATTAAGATTTAGAAGTATTGAGAGAAAAACACAAGCACAAATGATCATTACTTTGAGTCACACAGACATTAGACGAGCCTTAATCATTCTCTACTTAGCTTTTAAGAGTCATTATTAAGAGAGAAAAATTCTATTTAAAGCATTCAACTAGGTTGAAAGGCCTGGTGATGTTTGTATTTCAACACAAAGTTGACTTCCAAATGATCAGTGCCCATTCGAGTGATGTAAGTTTGTGGCTTCCCGATAGGGGACTTAGATGAGCGATTCTTTGTTTTTCGATAGCTTAATAAAATAACTTAGGAAGTGGGACATAAGCCCAAATGAACCTCGTTAAATACTGTGTGTTCTTTATTGCGTTACTTATATTCCGCTCGTACAGAACCTGCCAACGGTTCCTCATCTAAGATCCGAACAAAAGAAGAAAAATTGTTATCATTACTATACTCCAATTCACCCCCCCCCCCTTATCATCACATTACCTTCAATATTATTATCAAATCATGACAAAGTTTATAGGTAAACTTAAGGAGACTGAAATTAGAATACATTTCAGAAGCTAAAACGAAATTTTCCTCTAAAACTTACAAACTTTTAGTCCAATTATAATGAATTATGATGGAAGATGTTCAAAGTACTGTAGATTGACTTTTTGCTTTCTTATTTTTCTTGCTATACAAGTGATTCAAATGTTTTAATGCGAAGAATTGTTTGAATATGAGAGGTAACTCTATGATTTACAAGTTAAATTCGAATTAGAAGAAATATCAACACTGAAGTTTCTTCAAGTAAACAAGTTGTTATTTACCAGCTACAATAAGGCAAAAATCATTGAACATGTGTGAACCAGATCTTGACCTGGCTTAAACTTAAGATGAGCATTCATAGGCAAACATGGATCTTCCATTCTGCAGATTAATGAAAGCTCAGCTTAAGAAACTTGAACCAAGAAGGCCAAATCGAGTGACAGCTTAGACAAACCTAAATGAACACGTTGCTCGTGCTCAAATACTCTAACATCTGAAACCTCACAACCTGTAATTCGCAAGCTTTGACTAGGTATTCTGTTCCCATTCCAAACTAACTAGAAAAGTTGAAATGATACTTGATTTCTAATTCAAGTGAGCAAGTATGTGTTTGCGAAAAGAACCATGTACATTATGCACTTTGGTAAGTATGGACATAGTGACTGTATTGTGGCCTAGCCACAAAACATGAAAAAGAAAATCGTCGCATGTCCAAATGTTCAGATGTCTTAAAAGTCGACACTCAAATTGGTCCCAAAAGAAAGCATTGATAAACCAAAGGACCATGTGAAAACAACTTGTTAGCAAGGAACAGCGTCACACCAGTTCGCGTAAGGAATAATGACTAGGACAAGTCCTACACTCGTTCCTAATCCTTCGATATTTTGTCCCGTATTGTGCGATTTAGCTTCTTCTAGAATCGCGACTATTGATATCTTGGATATTGGACCGCGTGACTCTCCTCAAGAGCACATGTCAGGTGTAACTCAATTTCGTTCACTCGTTACCTAGAAAGACTTTACATTGTGGGATATTAAAAAGTTGATCACAGTATTAGAGGTTTTAACACTTTCTCAAGCGTTATAGATATTTGTTGAAGTTAAACATAACCTCAATTGCACTGCATTTCTCATCCAATCATGTGTCATAAAGCACCCACCATACGCTCTGAATCTACTCGAGATTACAAATCTTTTTCACCTAATCTGAACACTAAACAAAGACTAATTTGTAAGGTTTGAGATATCCCTTTAGATGCACTTATAATTGTTCACATAACATTCTTAAGTTAACGCGACCCATCAAATTCCTCTTGAACCAAGAGTTTTCTACCCGGCATACGAACCTAGCTGACTTCTCTCCATAGTTTTCTAACCAACAGCTATGTACTAACAATTAGACGGTGTTCCTCTGCTTGGCTTCTTCTTTGAGGTTACCTCCATAATCGAGTTCATCTCAAAACTTTAAGAGTCTTAAAACAATCTTGCTTACTGCAGAATATCACAACGAAGAACTCTACGTAACATTGTGTCTTAGCTTTTCTTTATTAATAAATTAAGGTGCAATAGCTTTATTTAACACTGTAAGTACATGTGATCCCTTAGGCTAACTATTGTTATCCGATTCTCTGCCAAATCGATGATGAAGATATCCCCTAATTAGCGCCATGTATGACCGAACATTAGATTTAAACTGCTGATGGACTGCAGCATCTTAGTATTTGTTCATATGGTGATAGCTCTTTGATAGTTTCGCCAATGATAGTGAATACGGATTCTGTCTAAGTCTTTCCTTACAGTCATCCAGAAGGAAGGCAAAGATTAGAAATATGGTTGTAAGTTTAATCTTCACACTTCGCACATTAAAATCCCAATGGCTCCATCGAACTTGTATCACGTGTGTATTTTGTATGTAGGTTTTTGCCCATTGCTGCTGTTTAGATATCATACCATCTCCCATGATCGTACTGTTCCCTTCCTCAGCTCAGAGGAAGATAAAAAACTTTTGCTACATCAGTCGAAGGTAATATTAGATGCAAACGAGGGCCCCCGATTCCGTAATGGTTCCTTATGTAACTTTGTATCTACTACATCATTCTAATTGAGTTTATGGAATCTCCTAATACTACTAAGACACCTGTTATCAGGTCTTTAACGCGAAGCCGGTTATTCAAACCTTCATCCCCAGACAGTCTCTACTTAGAGAGTACCGGAGACTTACCCGGACCCCATTCTATTTCTCCCTTGACCGTCTCGTAAAGCTGATTGTTAAACAGACCAGTTTATTATTTAAGAGCGACCCAGCTCGTCTCGTTTGCTTTTCACTGATGTAATGAAACCGAGGGGTATTCTTGCTTTCTACCTTTCAACATTAGTCCTGCCGGTCTCTTATGTGGTTGTCATTTAACCCGGTTTTTTATTAATATTTTTACTATACTCAAATAAACCCAACGACTAAGAAGTCCGCCACCGCCACTTCTTTTGTAACTGCCCCGACATCCGTTTTAAGCCCGCACCCTACACCAGACTCATTACACCAAGTCCCAACTTGCCACTAAAGGCTACATTTATCAT